>LMYD01000187.1:0-72092 GCA_001630595.1 Pseudogymnoascus sp. BL308 | reverse complement strand
GGGGTTACGGGATTGCAGGCATATCCAACCCTTCAGACAACGGGAAGCACGGGAAGTGAAGGGAATACCTCACTTCACAAACAAAGGCTACAGGCCAATCTGTGAATCATCGGGAAGGGACCATGGGCGCGTGAGGCCGCGTGAGGCCGCGTGAATGCTGCGCCTGCAGCTGACGTCCACACACACTCGTACGCACTTGCCCATACCGGGCTATACCTGCACCCATCTCACAGCCATCCATCCCACGCCCATCTGCACACACACCTCCGACGCCCCCAAGTGCCGCTTCCGGGGTTGTTGTAGCGTTGTAGCGCCCGGTACTGGAACACCGCGTCTGGCTGCTATTTGGCTGACCAACAGACCCAGCTTAGCCCAGCCTTACCAAGGGAACCGCTGCAGCCATCAGCCACCAGCCACCAGATGAGGGATGCCATGCCCGAGCTAATGCCTGTATCTGTATCTGTATCCGTTTCATCCGACAGCTCACCGAGATCGGCTGGGGTGTGATATTGTGCAGATGTGCAGATATGCAGATGTTGTACAGTAACTGCACAGTTATGCCCTATACAGTCAATAAATGCAATATAAATACTGTGTGAACATGCTCTGTATGGTCAATAGATAGTATATGATAACTGTGTAAACATGCTCGATACAATCAAATAAATGCTATATAAATACTGTGCAAACATGCTTCATATGATTGAGAAATTGACAGGAGTCCAGTGCTTGGTCCAATAAGATCAATCCGATGTGTGCTGATATAATCCGGCTTCTCTCTCCGTCGTCGGGTGTGGACACCCGGGATCGGGATCAGATCCCGGCATTCAACTTATCAACAGCATCTTGATTGCAACACCCAACCAATATCTATCGGGATAAAATTCACATATATATGCAAAATTACTCGACTTTTATAGGTAATTGCTATTATCGGCTGCTCCCTTATGCTCTAGTTCCCTATTGCATGCTTGGATGATTAAATTTATAGCAATATGATATTTATTTTTGGTATCGGTTTAAATATTCATGTATTTAATAACAATTACAATTATATTTTCAGCATGAACACATAACTACATATTATATGCCTCAACTATACTCATAATGTATACTTCATATACGCGCATGCTCGTATACAAAAAATAATATCTGAAAGGGAAAGCTCTATACCGTGGAGAGACCGGATCCCAACCGTCAATGCTACTGATAATCACGAGTCCCTAAGACATGCCTCATTCTGACAGGTACTCACAAACTAAACAAGCTGCTGCGGTACTATCCACCCCACAATCACAAACACAAGCACAATCAAGCACAATCAAGCACAACCTCCTCACGTGGCAAAAGTAAGGCACATCTCCTGTATTACCATCTACAATACATATGATTTTAAGCCCGCCAGTGCTGAATCATGCGCAACTTCTATTACTATACACATCTCCCCGACATCACCCCAATCAACGACAACAGCATCGCTACGCTAAATCTACAGCAGCATGCGACGGGGGTCCTCGATGAACTCCTTGACCTTGACGAGGAACTGCACTGCCTCCCTGCCGTCCAGCAGACGGTGGTCGTAGGTCAACGCCAAGTACATCATCGGTCTGATCTCAACCTTGCCGTTGATAGCAACTGGCTTGTCCTTGATGGCGTGAAGCCCCAAGACAGCAGTCTGGGGAAGGTTGATGATGGGGGTACCCATCAACGAACCGAAGACGCCGCCGTTGCTGATGGTGAAGGTTCCTCCGGCCATATCCTCAATCGTGAGCTTTCCGTCGCGGGCCTAGCAATGTATTAGTAATAGCCGGAACAAATTTGTCATATTACGCACCTTCTTGCCGAGATCCGCAATGGCCTGCTCAATGCCCACCAAGTCCAGGCCCTCCGTGTTGCGGACGACTGGAGTGACAAGACCCTTCTCAGTTGCAACAGCGACGGAGATATCCACGTAGTCCCTGTAGACAATGGTATCACCACCGTTTGGTCCCTCAATGGAGGCGTTGACGGCTGGGATATCCCTCATGGCAAGGATACAGGCACGCGAGAACGCGCTCATGAAGCCAAGCTTGACGCCGGTCTTCTTGAGGATGTCATCCTTGTAGAGCTTGCGGAACTCCATGAGAGAAGACATGTCAACCTCGTTGAATGTTGTCAGGGAAGCAGCGGTGTTTTGCGACTGCTTTAGGCGCTCAGCTATCCTCAGACGCATGCGGTTCATCTTGACCTGGGGAGAAGTCAGTATCAGTAACCCAAATAGTATAGACCCATGCTACTAACTCGGCGCTCCTCACGGTTACCCGGTGCGGAAGTGGTTTTCGACTCAGTTGCCTTGGGCTCGGCCTGTTTCGGGGGAGGGGACGCCTTCTTTGGCTGCTCTTGTGCTGGGGGCGAAGGGGTCTCCTTCTTCGGTGGGCTTGGCTCATCCTTCTGTGCTGGTTTCGATTCCGAAGATGTCGACTTCTCCTCCTTTGGCTCAGCAGGTTTCGACTCCTCCTTTGCCGGTGCCTCTCCTCCAAGCTCCAAACGAACGAGGTCCTGACCAACGGTCACGGTGTCCTCCTCCTGCGCAAGGAACTCCTTAATGGTGCCGGCCTGGGGTGCGTTCACAGCGACATCAATCTGTTAGAAAGTCAGCACTGGTGTGACGTAGACTGGAGCTTCAAATAGTGACCTTGTCAGTTTCAATTGTTGCAATCTCCTCATCCAGCTCCACGAAGTCTCCGACCTGTTTTGAGAACTGCTTTAATGTGCCTTCCGAAATAGACTCTGCCATCTGTGGGACCTTGACAACGGTGTCGGCATAGGATCTGAACTGCTGGACAATTGGAAATCCATAGCGCATCTGCGGTGCCCGATGTGCTCGCAGCACCTTCGAGGCGAGCATAATCCGACGGGAGAACATGTTGAGCGGTTGTTGAAAACGGAATGAACGAGCAATGAGGAAACGTCAATTGGTCGTAGGAAGTTGTAGGAACAACAATTTTAAAAGCCTCAAGTGATCGGTTACTCCGTACCCAATCCCAGTTGTCTCGAATAACAAAGTAGCATCGTCGGAACAATGTTCCGGACCGAATGGCGGCCTGAGGCACAAATTATTGCATTGGGCGAGGTTGTGAAGTGCAACTTCGGATGGCACTTCGCACCCGCTATCCTGTGTCTATACCAAAGGAATTGCACTCCCATTGAACAATTAGGGCATTAACAACTTGCTCTACGTTGTTAGTCCCATACGACCATCCCGAAAGTGTAACCTGTCGAGGAAGAGCGACATCAAGGGAGAGCTCCAGCCATGTCGAACACCCAAGTCGTGTCGTAAGACTCCCCCCCCATTGAATAGATGGCACCACCGACTGACACAAATACAGGTCGCTCTACCGACGCTCCCTGAAGCTTGCTCTGGACTGGTCTGTCCACAGATACCTCTGGAGAGGCCAAGCGCTCTATCTCCGATCACTGTTTGAGGCGAATAAGAACGTCAAGGACCCGCGGCAACAGAGAGTACGCATTTGCTCAATGGAACGAACGAACGAGTACTTACCAGACTCGCAGGCCCTTTTCAGGGAAACAGAGGACTTGCTTGAGAAATGGAAGCACCCAGATCCATACCGTGTACCAACAAGCCCAGGAGGTATGTCAAGGGCCCAGCTATCGATATTGGATGGGCATATACTGATTGAAATTGTGCTACAGGCTCCAAGTACGAGCGCAACCTTCCAGCGTCTACCCTTGAGCGTAAGTTTCAGTGCCATGTTATGTTTGTCAATTATGGGACACAAACTAATTGCACGCGTAGCACCTACGAACAGGAATTTCTAGAGACCATAAAGAGGGAGCTTGGTGCAGTGGGAGGCTACTTATTGTATATAGAGAATTAAGAGCTTCAATGCACAATATCTTTTACCGGAATTTTGAACAGTCTTTATTTACGGATCGGGTTGTGAGATATGGAATCTCGAGTCGCGAAACCGGGAGTAAACGCGCCTGTTTTTGTTCTGAGATATGGACCGGTGGATTTGATATTTACGCGTCTAAATAGACGCAGAATGATTTATAGAAAACAAGCAGTTGATATTTCACGTCACGAAGAAAGCCATTTGAAATATTGATAGTTTCATAAGATTGATTCTGAAAATCAACCCCGACCCATTGCCATGGACCTATTGTACAACCTTAAAAACGCAAAAAGCAGCCGTGAGCCCATATCCCGGACGACACCCCATTATCATGAAAGCGAGAACATTGCAGAAACCCAGGAAAAGACCGTTTACAACTCTTGGCTTCCAGCACCCTTGCCCTTGACGGTCTTCTTTGGGAGAAGCTTCTGGTGGATATTTGGTAGGACACCACCTTGTGCGATTGTGACGTGTCCGAGGAGCTTGTTCAACTCCTCATCGTTGCGGATGGCGAGTTGCAGATGACGCGGGATGATACGGGTCTTCTTGTTGTCACGAGCAGCGTTACCAGCCAACTCAAGAATCTCAGCAGCGAGGTACTCAAGGACGGCAGCGAGGTAGACGGGGGCACCTTGATGACGCGTCAGTATGAAATCCAAATGTGAAAACGAGTAAAGATAGGTAACATACCAGCACCAACACGCTGGGCGTAGTTTCCCTTGCGGAGAAGACGGTGGACACGTCCGACGGGGAACGCGAGACCGGCCTTAGAAGAACGGCTGTATTGAAAGACGAATTAGCAAAGTGAACTTGATGAAGCAGATTGAAGATTCAAAAAGACTTGGATGATTCTTGAAGTCAATTGCCAAAGAAAGGCGAATTGCTTCAAGTATCTTGGGGGTGAGGTTTGGGTGAGGTGTGGGAGTAACTTACGATTGCGCGCTCTTGGAGCCAGACGCCTTTCCTCCAGATTTGCCTCCAGTCATTTTGAGTGAGTTTTGGGGGGTTTGAAAATTGAGGGTGTTGTTGTTAATTGGAGAGTAAGAGTAAACGTGGGTGTAGTATAGTCGTGGTGGGTTGGATGTGGTCGTTGAGAGATGAAGAGAGGAAAAGGAAGAAGAAAGGCGGAGTGAAGTGGGAGTTGATGGAACTTTATAAGACTGACACCAATATGGGTGATTTATGGGATCACTCGCTTCTGGGACATGCGAGTAAAAGCACGGTACACGGTAGAGGCCAGAAATCGCGCGAATGGCGCGAATGGGCTGATGGGGATGAGGGGATGGCATGTAATCAGAGCTAATCGAGCCAATCAGCGCTCGCTTAGCTGTCGTTCTGTGTTGATGCGGGCCCCCACCTCCCAGATTGTTATGATGTCGAAACGCGCTTCTGTTTCTGGTTAGCGCGGAATACGTGCCTCGCGTACCCGAATCACCACCGCGCATTTCTCTGAGGTATAAGAAGTGGCAGGACCTCCATCTCCGTCAACCCTTTCCCTTCTTTCTCCTCTCTTCATCTATCACCCACACTCTGCAACGCCCACGTCCCACGTCTACAACACTTCAATCTCAATTCCAACTCTCAACCTTTACTCCCAACTTTCAAAACCCCCCCAAAAATCATCAACATGCCTCCAAAGGGTGCCGCCGAGAAGAAGCCCGCCGCAAAGGCCCCAGCAGCCAAGGCTCCCGCTGAGAAGAAGGATGCCGGAAAGAAGACTGCCGCAACTGGCGAGAAGAAGAAGCGCACCAAGACCCGCAAGGAGACTTACTCTTCATACATCTACAAAGGTGAGATTCAAACTCCAAAACGCGTCGATTTCACCCATCGCGCCACTTTATTGTCATGTTCATAACTAATACACCACAGTTCTCAAGCAGGTCCACCCGGATACTGGTATCTCCAACCGTGCCATGTCCATCCTGAACTCCTTCGTCAATGGTAAGCTTTGATCAATTTTCTCCTTTCGATCCCAAATCACTAACATCGCCCAGACATTTTCGAGCGTGTCGCAACTGAGGCATCGAAGCTTGCCGCATACAACAAGAAGTCCACAATCTCCTCCAGGGAGATCCAAACCTCGTACGTTATATTGTAATCTCATACCTTGGAACCATTCTAACATATTTTCAGTGTCCGCCTTATCCTCCCAGGAGAGCTTGCCAAGCACGCCGTGTCGGAAGGCACCAAGGCCGTCACCAAGTACTCGTCTTCTGCGAAATAAATGTTCTCTGTTTGCGGGTTTTCACACAGGGTCTCGGATATGTTCGGTCTTCGGAGTCATCTAAATCAGATGATAAGGCCAGCATGGGCTCGATCTGGTCGGGTCTCTTTAATGCGTTATGGATGGTCTGCTTTTACGGGGGCAAATGTCTTCAGGGTCTGCTTTATGGGTTACGTGGCTGTACAATAAGCGTCTTCAGGGTTAGGAATGCTGAAGATCATATTTGAAACATCTTGATATCTTTGATTTATGTGACATGAATTGCAACATGATCAGCTGTATTTTAGTACGGAGCTCGCGCTATTCAGGAGCCGCATAGGATTCCGATATGGCGAGTCTGGAAACAACGAACATACGATTACCTCATTCCGACGCAATTGAAGAGGCGCCATTCAGGAATTGTTTACTTCGGAATATGGATTCTATGCGATGAGAATCGTCAGACACCGAATATTTCACATTCATTTTCACATCGTTGTAGTCAGATTGTACACTGGACGAAATTTCGATTCAAGACAGTGAGGAGGCCACCCTGGAATAATATACAGTTTTGATATATACAGCCATCTAGAGAACAAATATTATCCCAGCCCAGCTTTGGTAGTCTTGACCACATGCGACACAGGTTGTAATATCCCCTTGTTGTTTAAAGCGCCGAGCGCAGTCCCGCTGCTCCATCCCATCTTCTCCATCATTGCCCTACCCCTATTTTCGATTCCCAACTCTGGCGCGGAGCCTCCCACAACATCTCCATCCTTATAACCACCCGCAGTGCCGCGGAACCCCGAGCTTGTTTTGGCCATGGGGTTCTTGCCTTTGACATCCATACGAGGGAAAAAGCGGCGAGAGATTCTTCGCTCGACAGAGGTGAAGACGTTTTCATTGTACGCAGATGTCCGGTGGGTGCGGTAAAGTACAGGGAACCGCTTTCGTTCGGCACCGACCGACTTTGACTTCAAGTTGAAGGCATTGGCGATTTCATGGACCACTATACGGTCTTTCTTCTCCATAGGAGGTAAAGCGAGCCTAAGAACATCGCATTAGTACCTGTATCTCTGAAGATCAAATAGAAGAGCCGAAGCTATACGGCAAGATAGGGGTATAGGGTGTATGCTTACGTGGTGTTCTTGCCAATCAAAAACAATCTGATTTCTTCTTTGATCGCCATGATCCCCATGCCCTCCTTGTATTTCATACTGAGGTCAGGTTTGTCAGGATGGATGCCTAAGACCCCCAAGGCTCTGCGGTGCTCGCGGTCCTCCTTCCTCTGCTTCTTCTTGACTCGATCGTTCTCCCACGCGGACTGCATTGATGCCTCTAATTCCGGATCAGAAACATCAAATGGTAGCCTACCCTTGCGACCCTTGGGTTTCTTCTTCAGGCTAGGACGCTCAAAATCCATGACATCGAAACCGTCATAGGCGTCTGCGAGCCTGGTCGCTGAAGGAAAGCCACTGTAGGGCGATTTCGAGACCTTCTCTTTGCGTTGAAATTGTTGCCTTTTGCGGTTCTGCGCGGCTGATGAACTGCCACCGCTTGGTTCATCTAATCCGTCAAACAGAGCCACCTCCGAGGAGTCGAATCCGAATTCGAATTGCTTCGCAAGCAGCCTTGCCATTTTTTCGTCGTTTAGATTATCAAACTGCCGCTGTATAAGGTCCATGTCATCGTCTTCAGAATCGGTACTTTCAGTCAGATCATCATCCGCTGAATCAGAATCGTCAGCGTCACCGTCCAAGCTCTCCGTTACTAGCTTTTCGTTGGCTTCGAATTTGCCAATTAGATCCAGCGCCTGGGGTGTCAATAATGCTGCCGCTGCCGCAGGGACCCATCCCGACTTGTCGCTCATGTGCTCACTCCAAGCGACGAGATACTGTAGACCGGATTTATCATCTCGCTTTGACAAGATTGCATCAATGGGGCCAGAAATTTCATCTAGGGCCTCTAAAGTATTCTGGTCGAGAGAATCCGAGAGGTGCAAGTCATCATCCAACAATTCCAGGTCAGAGTCAGGAGAAGAATCGCGGTGTTGAAATATGTCGTTGTCGTTGCCGTTGTCACCAAGCTCCCTTCCGTTGCCGGACCCTAAAACGTCCAGGCCTTGCTCTTCGAGATTTGTGATATAATCATTCATCATTTCATCTTCGACACTTCGCATTTTGCGATAGCGGCCGCCGCCGTTTCGACTCTTTCGAGAGGTCGAGGGTGGCGCATCAAGTAAATCTGATAACTTGCCCTCCAAATCTACATGGACGGCAGGTGGCGCCTCAGGGAGGGACACATTCCCTTTCCCCTTCCCTTTCCCTTTAACCTGGCTCCTGTCACCAGATAAATGTAGCACATCTGTAGTTAAACTACTACCAACGGCGAATTGCTTGTTTTCGGTGTATATCGTCACGTCATCGTTGACTGTGGTGCGTAGAGAGGATGTTTTTGAAGGCTTGGGTTCGGCCGACGGCAGGCTCCCAAAGAATTTGCCGTTATTATCTCGTCCCCTAAACAATATGACTTCCTCGCTCGAGTTCGATGGTGTTGGTGAAGATGACCGAATTTGCGGGGGAGGTAGATTCGTTTCTATAGAGTGACTGCCTTCAATGTCGATAATAAATTCGTCTTGGGCATCTTGCTCTTTACTTTCGTGGCTTCCTTCCGCATCTTCTGCTTCAAGAGTATTTTCCGCTTGTTCTGAAGAGTCCATAACGCCATCCATTCCAAGGTCACCGTCGGATTCTTTAAGGGACATGCATTCCATAGCAGTCTCGGGGCCTGGTGTTTCGGGTGGCGGAGGGGTACTGGCACTAACAAAGCTGACCTTCGCATCCCGTAGTCGCAAATTGGACAACCTAGAGGGCTCGTGGCGTTGAGTATTTAGAGCCTCCGCTTGTAAAGAGAATGCTTCTGAAAATCAGTGGCCGTTCGTTCGCTATGTGCCGGTAGGAATGGATATAGGGCCATCCCACTGACCTTGTGGATGTGATGCAGGTTTGCTTGCGCCAGAAAATGGGATAAAATCTGCTCCATCGTCGTCTTCAACATGTCTCCTGCCACCATCGCCACCGCCACCACCGCGTCCACCACCACGGCCTCGTCGACCTTGTCCTCTACCATTGCTTTTGCCTGCTCCCCCACCTCTGGGGCCTTTCTTTGAGCGTACCATCGTGATCTTGATATCTATATCATTTTCTCTGGGGTTTAGAGGTGTAGAGAAACAAAAAATTAAAATTGCGGCCTCCGGGCGGCAAGGCCTTGAAGTAACTTATCAGTTACCGCACCACAATGAAATCGCCAGAACAATGAGAATGCGCGGTCTGTGAGTAGCGCCTGTAATACTGCACCGAAAACAGTATTTCTGGAGGTGTTTTTATGTCTATTTTATAGACTTATCAAGGAGAATCTTGGACTGTATAAACGTTGTGCGGTCTCCCATCGAGTATCCTTGCAAACACACTAAGATAACGGTGCCTTATCGTACCAGGCAATGCCGTACAGTACGTACTGTAGCATGCCGGGTGACAGACATGACGCGCTCCACTGCACCTCAACTGCGCCTGCCCCTCATCAGCACCTGCCTGCCATCATCCACGACTCTGAATACCTACAGCTGCCTAATAGAATGCTGAACGGCAATTTGTATGTGTGCGACTAACAACATATTCACCACAATATTTGGGCTACATCCTCGAGGCCCGTCCAACCAGATGGCGGCTGTAGATTTCAGCCGCTACAAGCGTATTGTTCAATATCTCTGGGATCCAGAACCAACCAACCTCGACAGTTCAGATCTACCACTGTGGTGTCTAGGAGATCAATATATGGCCCCATCTATGTCGAAACAAGCTTCTGCTCCTGGTGATATGGACTCACCTTCACATGATACCTCTCACGAAACACCGCAAAATCGAACTGATGCCGAGAAATCAACACGAGAGGTTACGCCTCCGGAAAGCGCTGCCGGAGGTATAGACTCTGGCTTTTCTCAAGAGGGGACCGCATCAGATGTTGAAGATGGAGGTTGGCTAGTTGCATTCCTTGACGACTTTGAATCTAAATTACGGTTTTCCTACCGGGCTGGATTTCCGGTTATTCCAAGGTCAGAGGACCCGAAAGCTTCCTCCTCGATGAGCTTCTCAGTCCGACTGCGGAGCCAACTGAGCGACCAGGGTGGGTTTTCTTCAGATACTGGCTGGGGGTGTATGATCAGGTCGGGGCAAAGCCTTTTGGCTAATTCCATGGTTATACTACGACTTTCTCGAGGTACGTATAGTTCAACATATAGTTCAACACGACGTTTCACTTCTGACTCTCCATAGGCTGGCGTCGTGGTGTGGGCAGGGACGAAGAACGAGAGATAGTGTCACTCTTCGCAGACGACCCTAGAGCACCGTATTCCATCCACAAGTTTGTTGAACATGGCGCAGAAGCTTGTGGTAAATATCCGGGGCAGTGGTTCGGGCCATCGGCCACCGCACGATGTATACAGTAAGCCCACCCATATATCTGAGAGGTCACGTATTTTAAATATTAAATGTCACCCATCAGGGAACTCGCGAAACGCCACGAATCAGCAGACGTGGGGGTATATATCACTGGCGACGGGTCGGACGTTTACAAGGATGGCTTGATGAGTGTTGCCAAGCCTGATGGTGTGAACTTCAAACCTACCCTTATACTTGTGGGGACACGTCTAGGTATAGATAAAGTTACTCCGGTTTACTGGGAGGCGTTGAAAGCATCATTGCAGATGCCCCAATCGGTGGGAATTGCAGGGTATGTTGTTTCCGCCCTTTATACTTGATGCACTCTCTGACAGGCAAAATCAGTGGCCGCCCGTCTTCTTCTCATTATTTTGTTGGAGTTCAAGGTTCACATTTCTTCTACCTTGACCCGCACCAGACGTTGGCTTCTCTTCCTTTCCATGCAGATGCCGGGGATTATACCACTGCAGAGATTGATTCCTGCCACACTCGAAGGTTACGAAGGTTGCACATCAAAGAGATGGATCCGAGCATGCTTATTGGCTTTCTCATCCGAGATGAAAAGGATTGGGAGGCATGGTCCGATGAGATTACGAGATTCCCTGGCAAAGGTATCGTGCATATCGCAGACAACGATCCAGCTCAACAGAGCCTGGGTCACGAGCGTGACGGCGCCATTGACGATGTCGAGTCCTTCGACGAGGATGACAGTGAAGATTACGGTGAAGAGCCTCCCCATTCTTGATTAACTAGGGAGCCGTTCCACTTTCAACTTCGAATTAACCGTCACCCATGCCCGGATACGATATAAAGTCGGGCATATGCCGCTCGACGAGACCAGTAACTCTATGAGGAATGGCAGTGTTACCTATGCATTGTTGGGTACCCGGCATATGATGACCTCAGGGCCTCAAGTCATACTTATAAAGTTGTATAGTACGCTCCAATGCAACTTGTGGTTTTCAGTGGGGTATTTTGCCGCGGC
Source organism: Pseudogymnoascus sp. BL308 (assembly GCA_001630595.1). NCBI lineage: Eukaryota > Fungi > Ascomycota > Leotiomycetes > Thelebolales > Thelebolaceae > Pseudogymnoascus > Pseudogymnoascus sp. BL308. Next base: position 60,512 of record LMYD01000187.1, on the reverse strand, counting down.
CACCAGTCTTCGGCTTTGAGACAAGCAGACCATGCTTCTCTGCCTTGATGTGATCGAAGAGCTTGTTTTTAGAACTGAAGGAGCTATTACAGGTAGCGCATGTATTCTTGTGATATTGTTAGCATTAGCGGTGATTGAACGGGGTTAATTCTTACAGATTGAGTGTCGTCCTCCGCCTGCTGACGGGCCGCCTTTTTTGCACGTTTCGCCTTTGCCTTCCCGAGCTTCTTATTTTCTTCCGTAGGGCGTTCATCTGTGCCGCCGCTGTTTGAGATCAAGATGCTATCGAGTGCCTGTGTCACACCAACTACATTTGGTTTTATAGAACCATCTGTTTCCAGCGGTTCCTGGTTTGAAAGTCCGGATATCCTATCCTCCACCTGTTCCCTGGGTGCATAATCGTCGTCATCCGTGCCATATTCCGGTATTGCCTCCGTAGTAGACTCTTCGGTGGCGCCGTGGTCCGCTTCGTTTTCCTTCGCAAGCGGGTCAAAGCCAGTAAGGCCATCGTTGTTAGCACCAAACTCCGAATCGGTCTTGACAATTCCAACAACAGGTATGGTATCGTCATCAGTAGCATATTGTAAGGAGTGAAATGAGGCATCGGAATCAGAATTTCCTGGCTTAGATTGAATTGCAGCTTCAGCCGGGGTATCCAGATCGAAGAGTTTGTTCTCCTTCCGCATCTGCCGCGTTAATTCCCGAACAGCCTTGATATGTTTCTTGCTTTTTTCATGGACCTCATACTGTTTCTCGCTCTTAAAAATCTTGTTGCACGTAACACATTCTACTACTTCCTCTTCTGATGCCTCGGAGTCCGAGAAGGTCCCCTCCTCTTCAGCGTAGCGAGTTTGTGCCCATGCCGGCTGGACGTGTTCGTTTAGCTTTGCTTCGCGCATAGCCCTTGAGCGAGCAGCTTGGGCCGCTGCCGCATCCCTCAGTGCTTTTTGTCGATCAGCTTCGGACTGCGTGTTTGGAATGTATCTCGGATCCCGTTTCCGCACGAAGCCTACGAGCGATCTCACAGCATCATTAAACTCCCGGATTCCTTCGTCCCGGAGACGCTTATTCTCTTTCTCCATCAGTCGCCTAACTCGACGATCAGGAGCATCTGCATAATTGTGCACGTCTTTCCATGAGAATGGCTTTCTGGTTGAGAAGCTGGCCCAAGCGACGTAAAACGGCTTGACAACATCTTCATAGCTAGCTTCGGCAGTCCCAAATTCCGGGTAGTCGATCGGATCCAGGCCTTCCCAGTTGCATGCAGCATCCTCTTCCTTTGCGAGGGCTTCAAACACCGACTGAAGCCTTCCATAGAAGCCGTCTAAGCTGTTTGTGAAGGGCATATTCGGTGAGAATTTCCCCATCAAAATAGTCAGATCCGCAGCGCTGGTGTACCGCATATCGTGTTCGAAGTGGTCGCCGGACCCAATATCGGAATCTCGAAGTATCGCATCTCGGTGGGAGTCATACCAGGCTCGTTCCTGGGGATCAGACAAAATCTGGTACGCTGATTGAACCTCTGCAAATAGTCTGGTGGAATCTTCAACATCTCCATAATTTCGATCCGGGTGCAGTTCTAAGGCCTTCCTTCTGTACGCTTTCTTGATCCTGGACACCGGTCAGCTCTTGCTGGGGACAATTTAAACCGCTTCAATCTACGTACTCATCATCGCTGGCCTGGCGATCCACGCCAAGTAGCTCATAATAACAGGTCTTCACAGGGGGGCCTCCGGTATCCCCTTGCCCGCTGGGCTTTTGCTGATTCGAGGACTGCTGTGCGCCCATACTGTCCGCAGTAGAGACATGCAACGGCTCTCTTCTCTTGGTGTTGTAGATATAAATAAACAGAATAAAGTTGGGCTATTATAGTGTGTCACGGTTTCACAGCATGTGTGGCAAGGACCAACGTCTGCATAAAACCCTTCTTGCTTCCAGTCACCCACAGAAGGCAAAATTGTTTCCGACTCTACGATTTATTTATATGAGGAGAACACTGGACGCCGCCCGCTCCGATAGCGATCGTTATCGCCAAATGTGTTGTGTGTGGGAGCATGTACCGAGTACTTTGTATTGCTGCACTCTAAACCCAAATAAGCTAGTACGATGTCACTCACGTGCAGATTACCTAATATAGGTACATTTATGATCGTGCAAGGTTGCAAGGGCAGAGATCTAGAACCGCCACTGGCTTCCATCAAAAGTACTTAACCTCGCATCAACCTAAATTATCCTGACAGTACGTACAAACCTCGAAAACGCCAAGATAATCCCCAGATGCAAAGCAAAGCCGCCTCAGTGTTATAGATTTGCCACAGGGTCACGCGCTGCATTATCCAACATGGGCATGGGCATGGAAACGGAGAACAGAGTTATACCTATGCTCCCCCGCCATTAAAGTGACGAGAGTGGCCGAGAAAAACAAACCAAGCCAGGGATAAAAGACATCCATACGACCGGTAACTACTACGCATCCTGAGCGCCCTTCTCAGATGGTTATCGAAGCCTCTACTGGCGCCATACTGACCTCCGTTAAACATGAAGTTTGCTCATGAGTTCAAGGAGGCCTTGGAGCGAGAAGGGTTTCCACCACATTGGGTCGAAGCTGCGATACCTTATGGCCAGCTGAAGAAATGTATTAAAAAGGTGGAGCGCGAGCTTAGAAGTTTTGGTTTAGACGCCCAAACTCTGGGTCTTTTGGTACCGTCCAGCGAACAGAAGGATCAAAACAGTAACGATGGAAGCCCCGTGGGGTTCAAATACAAGTTCGCAGGTAAGCCCGTGATCTGTTACCCATAGCCAAACTCTAGCTTACAGTTCTTGTTTCGAAGGCGACTCTGATGACTTTTGCCCAACCTTGACTCTCTACATCCAGAGGACTAAAGGAAGCGACATTGCCATCGATGCTACTCTGTCACCCAGTACGCGGCTGTACCTACAGAATCTTGCAGATGCGCAGGCACAGGAACGTGGCCAGGGCTCTGCTACTGGCCTACCTGGGGACATCAACGAGTCTAAGGATACCATGTCTAACGCGGATGCTGATTCTGGCACGCCTTCCATAGATGCCAACTCTGACGTCCAGCAGGTAGAGGTCCCGCTAACATTTGACGTCGAGTTTTTTGGACTGTTGAAAAACGAAGTCTCCTCTTTGGATGAGATTCAAAGGGCCGAGCAAAGGGCCATGACAGACGAAATAAAAGCTCTAGGTGATGAAATAGGAAAATTGGCCTTCCCAGCCAAACCTAATAAGACTGATATGGGTCGCTGGCGGACAATATTTGACTTGTACCTCCAAGCCGGGGTATTCTTTTCGACGAATGAGTTTGATCGCGGCAGCAGGGACAGCAATGTGGCATTGAAGCAGCTCCAGTGGTTCCAGGGGCAGGTTACCAAACTAAATCTGCCAAAGTCCTTCAAGCTCCCCAACAGTCGAGATGCTCTGGATAGATTCACGCGGATCAATATGACGCTTCTACGAAATTTGAAGTTTCAAGAAATCAACCAACTTGCAGTCACGAAAATTCTCAAAAGTCGGTGTCGCTCCCCTCTAAATAATTTTTTTTTATACTAACGTCGGTTAGAATTTGACAAGAGGACATCCCTCGGTGCCAAGAAGGCATTTCCTCCGTTGATACAGTCGGACCTACTCATGACTGAAACTATGGCCAAGGCCGTCTGTGCTGGGGTTTCAAACGAGATAATCCGCATTGTCCCACAGCTGGACGATTACCTCTGCCCGGTGTGCTTCACCATATCTTACAAACCTGTTCGATTGAAGTGTAATCACGTCTTCTGCATACGATGTATGATCGAGATGCAGAACGCCAATTCTAAACATTGCCCTCTCTGTCGAGGGGATGTTGTCATGGATGCAGATGCCTGTAAGTAGACCCCAGTTAGCCTTCACTATTCGTGGCTCGCGACCTTATAATTCCGAACTGGTGCTGATTTGGTTGTAGCGAGCGTCGACAAGAATTTAACCGTCTTCCTCAAGAAATATTTCCCGAAGGAAACCAAGGCCAAGCAACAGGACAATGACGTCGCAGCTAGCATTGAGATGTATGGGGAAGACTTCGCCAATGTGAAGTGCTTGGTAATGTAGCGGAGGGGTCAGGCACTATGTGGCATCAGTTGCCCCTGAACCCGTCTTGGGATTTGAAAGGGAAGTCGTACTCCAACCGCGGTGTGGAGGGGGAGGATGTGGTATTACATTACAGGCATATTTAGGGTGGGTGTGGCGCGATTGTTGTATGAACAAACATGGAGTTGTATATACGGTATATAGTTTTATTCCCCGAGTCGCGGGCCTGCCTCTCTGGGGCACACATTTGGTGCCCGGCCGAGCCTCGCGCCTGGCACGTACATTTAATTTATTTAATTTATATTCTTATTTTTTATGTCCGTTTATGTAACAATGATACACGGGAAATAATACGCAAGTTATGTAAAAAGTAGGTGTTTAGTAAACTCGAAGGGCAGCATTGAATGGAATTCGTTCACGGCCAAACCGGAAATATAAATAAATATATAAATACGAAACTGTGAAACTTCTGCTAACCATATAATAGCACGGTATAGTAACGAGGAAATAAGTCATCATCGATGGCGGGGTACCTTGGTGGGCATGCCGCCTCATACTGCGCTAAGATAACGAGCTGGATTCCGCCCTTGTAATCGCACCCAACCCCGCGACCAAGAAGAGCAACATGCCATCGTCGCCCTGAATATTGTAACCTGATACTGAATCACAACAATGCTACGCTTACTATGGCAGTGACAATATCCCGAGGAAGGTACGGATTGCGGCTGTCAATATACACCATATATTAACAGGCTACAGTGACTCATTTATAAGTTGTACATACTTTCGAGCTCCACCATGGCAAAAGCAACAGCAATCAGTGACCTCCCTGATGAAGTGCTGGACCAAGTACTCTACTACCTGAGTCCCAAGCAGACAATACTCGTCCGGCGAGTCTCCAAACGGTTTGCTAGACTCAGCGAAGAACCGCTACTTTGGCGGTACTATTGTCGCAGCGAGTTCAACTACTGGGACGCCAAACATCGAATTAAACAGAAATTTGGCGGCGACGTTAGCGATGTGGAATGGGAAAAGCTTTATATTTACCGAAAAGATATCGATACTCGTACGTCTGAGCTATTAGACAGCATACTTTCCGAACAAATAGGGCGCATAGATAAGACGAAGGACATAAGTGAGTTTGGCTACGATGCCAAGGATATTTTATTGCGAAACTGCCAGGCAGAAATCGATACGGACGATGTACTTGCGAGGAGGTGCGTATCAATCAGCAGCTTTTATTCATATAATGGGAGCCGGAAGAGCTAAATGGACAACTAGATTCTACAGTAGCTCTGTCCTCGATCATATCCACAGAGCAAAGGCGCTCGACGAATGGCGCAGACTGAGCAGAGGAGATGATATCTCCATAGAACGTGCCCTAGGCTGTTTTGACCTGTTCGTACTACATGACCGCAAAGGGGATCTCTGTGAAGTACGCAAGCATTTTTTTACTTCCACCTTCACGTTCTAGATGCTGATAATTCGTTCCAGATATCGGATATGCTAGACGAGTTAGCTAAACAGCTGAAAGCTGCCCACGTTGATTTCCACGACCTATCTCAGCGTCGCAAAGCACTTGTGATCGCCCGCTTCCTTAGAGACAATGACCTAACTGGCATGGCTTCTGAATTACAATACCGAGATCTCAAAAACAACTTCATTGGCATTGCGCTCCAGGACAAGAACCACCCTTCGCTGCCACTCATATCCTCAGCCATATTCTGTGCCATCGCTCGCCGGTTTGGGCTGGATGCCGGATGTTGCGACTTTCCAAATCATGTACACGCAGTCGTTTCTCCCAACAATGGGGAGACACTCGACGGGCCAATTCATAAAGCAAGCTTAGGTCCACCAGAACCAATGTACTTGGATCCCTATAGGTCTGATGAAGAGGTCCCAGTCGAATACCTCAAAACTCAACTGCTGGCATGGGGTGTGCAAGCGGATGATTTCCCTCGGTTTCTTAGCCACATGACCACGCGAAGGATTGCGCTGCGTACCTCAAAGAGTATACTTACCACCATTCATGAGTTTAGAGGCCTTGGTAGAAACGGAGCAAACAATGTTGGCCGTGCTTCTATTAAGATATATGGAAACCCATTTGCTGATATGGACAACGCATTTTACTCGGCTCTCTGGTCGAACTTTATTCTCTCCAGCATACCCGGACGCGCAGCTTCAATTGACCAGGTACAGTTTATTCCTATAATATTAGAGCGGTTTGAAAATCTTTTTCATATGGATGGCGTCTTTCTGGAGGAGTATATCTGTTCGTCTCCCAGTATTTTGTCGCCTGCCGACCTTGCACGCCTTGTCGAAGCAATACGGGTTGTACGAGCAAGCGATATCATGCCGAAGCAAGTCAGACAACGAGATAGGCGGCAATCTCACGGGAAAATTCATTACGAAGTTGGCCAAGTATTTCAACATAAAAGATACGGTTATACGGCAGTTATTACGGGGTGGGATGTTGAGTGCACAATGAACTCGAGATGGATGGAACAGAATCATGTCGACACGCTGCACAAAGGACAGCATCAGAGTTTTTATCACGCGCTGTAAGACCTCATCCCTGCCCTGCAGATTGGTACATGCTGACGAAGATAATCTAGCGTTGAAGATACTAGTATTCGTTATGTGGCCGAAGAGAATGTAAAAGTAATTGAACCGGATAACCCCATTTCGCTGATGAGTCTGGCCGGGAGATTCTTTAAGCGCTGGGATAGCTCGAGACACAGATTTGTGTCAAATATACGGGACGAATACCCAGATGACTAGCATGGTTGTATGGAAAAAACAATGCTTTGTCTGAAAAAAGACATATTCGCTGGAGAATTTCACTACCTGAAAGTGTCTTGTTGACCACGTTAATTTACTCGTGGTCGTAGCCATGTGATGCCTCATTTATTAGTTTTTTGAGCACATTCTTATCGGCGAGCGCAGCCAACCAGGTATTAACCATGGGAGTATAGTCATGGCACCGAGTTGCTGCTCTTTCGTCGTCCTGTTGAATGGAGGCTTCCTCTTCAACGTATGAAGCCCTCATTTGCGCCTGTGAAGCAGAGAGCTGTTTCCAGAGGTCAAGTAGGCGGTCCGTCGTGATGGCCGAGGTTTGAATCTCATGTAGAATAGGAGCAGAGGCTGACGCGGACTCCAAATGTTGCGTGGTGATACCATAGGAGGCGTTGGGCCCCGCAAGGGTTTTCTCCAAAGACTCGCTATCAACGAAATTTCGCCAGTCAGGTTGAAGACTTCCAAGCTGTTCTTCGACAACGGATGTCGTGCGTATATTTTCAGCAAGATCGTTATGAACGGCGAGTAAAGGGCTTTGGCATAGTGCAAGGAGGCTGAACTCAAGCTGGTCTCCATCGTACTTCTGCATACGTTTTTCAATAGTCGACCGGGCGAGACTCATCCAATCGTCACCAACGTATTCTCCTATAAGAGGGTTAGAGGCTTGCCTGTAAAAAGAGAAATTAGCCTTACCAAGGTTCATGGGTTGCCTTTCTAGCCCGTCTAGTTTCCATAGTTTGCCATCTATTGGGACAAATGAAATAAAATGAAAACCAGCCTGCTCTTGCTCGACATTTTTACCCGTCTTTCCTTGTAACTTGGCCTTCGATGTGACATCATTTGCAAGGAACAAGTCAGAATTGAGCATGTCCATCTTCCTGCAATTTATATTATTAGTGCCTTCGTATATCATGGGGGACCTATATTGAACTTACCGTGAGAATGAATTATGAATTTTCCGAAGATAGTCGTGATTGCCGACGGTGTATCCGCGAAGCGCAGGAGTTAATGGCATTGAAAAATCCTTCAACGCATTCAAGGTTGGTCCAAGATCAACTCCCCGTGTATTCAGTGTTATGTTTAGCAGGGCGATGGTCGCGCATGCGTTGCTTGTAGTCTGGGACAAGAGTTAGATGGACCATTACTTTATAACCAGAGACCAACGCACCTGATTTGCGAACCAGATATTGTCCGGGCAAGTTGCCTCCTGCATCGCTGGGTCATCCTCTTCGAACCGAAAAAGGAAAATTAATCCATGTATTGGCTTCCTACCAGAAGTCGTCAGTGTTCATGACCAAATATACTACCGAGAGGAACTAACGGCAGGAAACTTAGCATCTCATCATCCAAGCTAAATACTTCCTGGACCTTGACACCAGTCACGCCGAGGTGCCGAAGAATTACATTGAAGAAGGCCTGCATGGGTGGTAAGCTTGGTGAACAAGTCCCCTCGTAGCATAATATAGCGTTTCTAGGATCAACAGAAGGATCAACAGAGGAAGACTACATACAGGCTCCGATTCAACCTCACACCATCCCTTCCACTTCTCAAGGTCTGATTTTGTTGTTGCCTTCGTAATGAATTCCATAGGGTCATCTATTTGACTCTTTGGGGTTTGGGAGCGCTTGGTTGCTCTCTTGGGCCTTTGCTTATGAGGGTTATCCTCGTGTTTTGGAGCCTCAGCTTCACATGCTATGTCTTCTTTTCCTTCCAACTGCGGAGGCTCAGAGTAAGTGTCAACATTATGAGTTGCTGTGTTTCCTTCGGCCTCGAATTCTGGGGCTGGTGTTGTCCGTTCGCCGGTCTTCTGGCGAGCTGACCTTCGAGGAACTTGTGAGTTTGAGTTACTCAGCTTGGACCGGCCAGACATATTTATTTAAATTTATCGTGATTGACCATGATGTAGTGAGAGAATGACCCTTTAAAAAACCATAAGTCCTTTATAGATGTAATATGGATTATGGGATATTGGACCTTTATTAAGTATGAAGCACGTGTTTGATGGAAGGTAGGTAGTCAGTTGAGTGAGTTCCTGAAGGAGCACAGACCACCCTGGCCGTTTTGCTGTCGCCGCGTCCGTCGGCGCGTCTACTGTTGCTTGCAGCGACAACCTATTAAAATAAAAAAAACTGTCAACATCACAAAGCGCCGCCAACAAACGCCATCGAAGCAAAGATACTCCCATGATACCTTTGCAACATACAGGTTATATTGTGCTTTTTACAAACTTCGAATAGCTTGGACTGAGTGTCCCTTCGGACCTCAAAAGACCCCTCGCAAGACTATGCCATGAACGGAACTCCTCGTCTGAGGTCCTCATACCCTTCGACTCCAGAAAGCCAGAAGCGAACAGCTTCGAAGACACCGTCATCTGGAGGAGAAGGGTCTCGAATTCCATTACAAGCAATATCTCGCTCAGCCAGAGGCCCCACGACAACATCTCAACCCTTAATTCCGCTCAGAGTGCTAGATGCACCTAGCCAACGGCTATATGTCTGCGCTTTGTATATTGCTCTCTTAGCGTGGCGACTTTACGACTGGTCAAATCTCGTTGAGGATGAAGCCGAGTCGTTCTGGCTTTTTATAAAATGGGTTGCGTTGGATGGGATCGTTTTGTACGGGCTTCCAGAATTGCGGATACCCTGGCTAGAATGGTCCAACACGGCAACAACTGGGATATTCCTGATCCATGCCATCGTGAATGGGATGCTCATGTTTAGAGTTCCAGTGAGTCGAGAACCCCATCTGACTATTCTCATTTACTGACTTGACGAAGATACCAATCGAAGCTGGGCTGGCTGCTGTGGCCCGACATCTTTACGATCGAGAGCTATCCATATCCGAAAATCGGGTGAAGCCAGCTAGCATTTTACACAACTCTTCCCTGATTATGGGCAAGCAGATCATCAATATACTGCCCGAAGGGTTCGTCCAGCACCGGCCCCCTACTTCACCCCATTTGCTTACTTGATGATAGTTCTGTGACGTTGAACCCTGACGGCTACCCATTTTGTATTGAAAACAAGAATTCGATTGTCAAACTACCCATCCGGCTAAACCAGACTGATCCCGTATATATCGAACTACTTCGTTTGGACTTTGATACCAGCAAAAACGAGTCAATAGTTATTAACCATAAGGAACTGCAGGCTCTCAAGAAACAAGCTGAGAAACGACGCCCTAAAGACTCCGAAACGCTGACGCTCGACTACGCTGTCAAAAAGCCAGGTCTGTACAGATTACAGACCGTCATGGAGAAGTCAAATCTGGAGGTTCAACGCCGAATGTCTGATACACTTGTTGTTCTCTGCCCCAAAGCAGTGATCCATCCTTCTCTGGCAAACAAATGTATCGGTGACCTTTCCGACTTAACGATCCAGGTTACTGGTACCCCTCCATTGAAAATCGTATACAGCCGACGAATCAATGAAATGGATGAAAGCTTCCACTTCCAAAGCCTTCAGCCTGAAGATTTGGTGTCGCCACTTTTAGGCGCAACTCGTGCCTCGACATTTGCTGCTACTTATGAGGAAGACATGTCCTGGGGCGGATTGCACTCAATAGATGTGCGGCTGAATGAATCCATGGCGTCCACTGGGCGCTGGCTATATTCTATTGACGAAATACACGATGCCACTGGTAATATAGCAAATTTCTCAGCCCGAGGAGAGGAAGGCGAGACTATCCATTCCAAAGGCACCCACCTCGAACATGCATTCACAGTTCACGAGCGTCCTGTTGCGCAGCTGGACCTGGCCGCTTCTGGTAGCCAGCTGCGAGTTGCTAGTGGGCGTTCAACAGAGTTCCCTATCAAGCTCAGCTCTTCGGGTGGATCCTCAGAAGAATACGGCCATTTGATTACCTATCGGTTTTCTCCTATTGATACCCTTGCCACCAATGGCGATCACGGCAGCGAGTCTATTGTCGTAGAGTTTACTACGAAGTCTTCACGTCAACGACCCCCCATTCATAAGCCTGGCCTTTATACCCTTCTGAGCATCTCGAGCCAACATTGTGAAGGCGAAATCAGAGAACCATCGTCGGTCCTACTCATGAATCCTCCAAAACCCGGCCTGACAATTTCATCCGAAGATATTCACGACAAATGCGCCGACAATTCAATTGGTATCATGGTGGATATGGATCTGAGTGGCACTCCACCGTTCGTGGTTAGGTACGAAGTTGAACAAAGTAAAACTGTTGAGCGCCACCAGATCCAAATTGATGGCTCGAGACATCAGCTAGAGCTCAAACCTAGGGATGCTGGCCACTTCATTTACCGCTTTACAAGCATCGACGATGCTGTGTACAAGGATCATTCGATAGTTGCGTCTGAGCTAACCCTTGAACAAGACGTGAAGCCTCCCGCATCTGCATATTTTGTCAGCTTTGACCAAGTCGTGGCTTGCATTGACGAGCCGGTTCAAACTAAAGTCTTATTATCTGGCGAGCCTCCTTTCACACTCGAGTACGAGCTCGCCTACGGTGGGAAACGGAAAAAAACTCGAGTGCCAGACATCAACGCATACCAGTATACAATCACCACAGACCCACTGACGCGTGGCGGGGACTATTCCCTTGCTCTTGTGAGCGCACAAGACAAAACCGGCTGCAAGATATTTCTCAATGATGAGATCAGGATTAACGTCCGACGGCAGCGACCGAAAGCGTCCTGGGCCCAGATTGAGTCCAGGAGGTCCGTAATGACGTTGGAGGATAAAATCGTTGATTTACCTCTTCGATTGGAGGGCGAGGCCCCCTGGACAATAACGTACCGCAACCTGAACGACTCGTCGAAGGTCGAGAAGGTTGTGAAACAGCGGAGCAATGACCACATCCAAATCAATGGACGCGGTATCTACAAACTGGAAAGCGTCCATGATAGACAATGCCCTGGCACTGTTGATGAGCCAGCCTCCTCGTTTGAGGTTAACTGGCTTGCTAGACCACAGCTCAGGATTTCCGATAGCTCGGGAATCCAGCAACAAGGCAACAGATACGTGAAACGCGAGGTTTGTGAGGGTGATGTGGATGCAATGGAAATTAAACTCTCAGGTAAGCAAGACATTCAAACTGTTTGACCCCATTTTTAACACCATGTGAAGGATCCCCGCCGTACCATCTCAAGTACCAACATCACCACAAGCCTGACCGTGGGTCACAATCCGTCAATGTCAAAGAAATAGATGCCGCCTTGGGTAGTGTAACCATTCCGATGGATACGAGCAAGGCCGGCTCTCAGACATATGGCTTCAATGAGCTGTCCGATAACGCTTACGATCATGACCCCAAAAAGCACACTGCATTAACAGTTCAGCAAACCGTGAACCCGAAACCCTCTGCCACATTTTTGAAACCTGGCCAGTCTTACAAATACTGCAAAGAAGAAGAATCTGGTGATGAAGTCATTCCGATCGAATTGCACGGCCTACCTCCGTTCTACCTGGAGATCGATATCAAGCACCAGAGCAGTTCCAGACCGGAAACGGTAAAGCTTGCCAACATTGATTCCAACCACTACGATTTCCGTATCCCTCATAGGGTGCTATCGCTTGGGGCCCATCATCTGAGTGTGCGTAAGGTCCGCGATTCACGCGGCTGTCAAACAAAGCTAGAATATGGAGCCCCCAAGGTTCAAGTCCAGGTATTCGATGTCCCAACCATCTATGCCCTCGAACCTAAAGTGGACTATTGTGTTGGGGATCGGATCTCATACACTCTATCCGGCACGCCGCCTTTTGATATTTACTACGATTTCGGCGGCGTTCAAAGGAAAGCTAAATCCTCAAGTACGAATTTCAGACGCATTGCGGAAAAGCCCGGTAACTTCACCATCACTTCCATCTCGGATCGGGCTAGTGAGTGTAAGGCCAAGATTGGCATCACCAAAACGATCCACGAGATGCCAAGCGTGAAGATTAGTAAAGGCAGGCAGGTTTCAGTCGATATCCACGAGGGCGGACAGGCGCAGATCCTCTTTGAATTTTGGGGAACACCGCCCTTTGAATTTACATACACCAGAAGCACAAACGCACGAAAAGGACTCAAGTCTCAGGTGTTGGAGACAAAGCACGATATCTCATTTGAGCACAGTAAAACCGTGCAAGCATCCCAAGAAGGCACTTACGAAGTCGTTGCAATTAAAGATAAGTTTTGTGCGTTTTCGACACAAAGACTTGATGGGAAGGCGGAGAAGTTACTTCAATGATGGCAGCAAGGTTTTGGTGGGTATACAATGTAATTGGCGTTAGTGCTACTGTAATTATATAGGCACAAAAGATTTGAAATATTTGGTTGCAAAGGGGTGTAGTTTTATAGTGCCTAGTGCACAACGCGGAGGGTTTGGGCATAAATTCCATTCTCACAAAGCTGCCTTTTCTGGTATTCTCCAAGTTCCATCTGACTCCTCGACGACCTTGTCTTCATCTTGTAACTTGTATAAAACTTGCATAACACCCCCATGAGCCGGGACGTGTAATTGTTCTGGCACATCCTTGTATACCACTTTCACGATTTCCATGCTTGCCCAGCCTGATTTCTGCTCAGAATTGCTCCTCTTTGCCGCCGGGTTTGGTGACCTTAGGACTTGAAGAACTTGATCTTCTCGCTGCTGTCTGTGGTGAATGTATTCGGAGATTTTTGCCCTACCATTGTCGATGACATCTCCATGACCTGGGTATGCTCTACCATGAAACATAGTATCCATCTTCTTCAGACTAGCTATATAGGTTGAGAGGTCCTCGAAGACAGCAGTGCCATGCCCCAAAACATTATCCGCTGTAAACATGGCATCCTCCTCTTCCAGAATAAGAGCCATATGATCTTGGGTGTGACCTGGCGAGTACACGGCACGTAAGGTAGCTCCTTCCACTTTAAATACTTCGCCATCTGAGAGATTCAGCTGGCCATCATCTGGCCGGTGCTTATGGACCTTCACTGTCGGATATGTTTCGCGGAGTTGCTTTATGCCTCCTACATGGTCACCATGCCAGTGGCTGATTAGAGTGCTACCTATTGTTGCATTCTCGGCAAGAAGGACGGCTTGGATGGCTTTAATCCATGACGGGCGCCCTTCGCCCGTGTCTATTAGAACTCTTTGTTGGCCTGTTCCAACGATGTACGTGTTGGTTCCTTGCCAGTGTGAGTTAATTACCCACTAGGTAGAACAGAAGTAGATAGATACCTTGGAGCGTAAACTTGCACTCTTTATCAGATGTTGTCAATAGCGGCTGTGACTTGAAGCACTCACCTTTCCTGGATTGCCACCTAGAATTCGGATAACACGGGAACTGAGCCTTGTCACTTCAGGAAGTTGTAGAAGTTGAGTTGCCATTGCGAATGCTATCACGGTACAAGAAAGTTGTGCCTAGCAAAGATGTTTTGTAGGTTGCTTATAAGACTTTATATGTTCTTAGTCCGGGAAACATTGACGTGCTGAGGGACAACCTCGGCATTTCACAATCAGACTACTGATAACGGAACAACGTTTACTCCGAAAGGCCTCGCTCAACTTTCACGCGGCTACCGAATTCATGTTCTTAATTATCAGTTTAGTCGCACAAGACGGACCGTTGTTGCCAAATCCCATGAAGTAGCTGCTCTTCCTTGTCGATGGCAGGATCCCGACCTATGACACCTGCATCACCCAAACCTAACAAAACAAAAGATCCGAATCCCGGGATTCCCATTTACGGTTGTGGTAGGTTCACCACATTGGAGCTGGAAACTTGTACAGGTCCACATACTAATCACTGTTCAGAACACATTCAACGACTTCTCACAAAGAGCCAAGATGTAACAACGAATACTATCCAGCACTATAAGATGCTACTTCGGGTCATCTTTGACAATACCCCTATAATACCACAAACCTCCAAATCCGTGGACAAACGTCCAGTCACATCTCTCATTCCGAACTACCTCTGCCTCCAATGCCCGACCACAACCACCGCCAAAGACCGCCTAAAGCATGGGAAACTCAAAGCCCATATGTTTTGTGGGACTATTATTCAACGAGGGGTAATCAATTGCTAACACCGCTTAGATGTGGACTCGAGAAGCGGCGGCCTTTTTTGCCAGATGTGTGACGATTTCGTCTGGGACCCTACTCTGGAGGAATTGAGACTCCGTAAAATTGGCACTGGCTCGTTTTCAAGTAACATACACATACATACTCCGAGTCAAGACATGGCCGTATTGACTCAGCGCAGGTCGAAAACGGAAACGGGACGAGCCTTTTACAGACCCAGCGAAGGACGACACGGCATACATGTCTATAAATACGACTGCCGCGCCGTGTCGTGCCACCGGGCTTCGGGGCATTTTTAACATGGGAAGCACTTGCTTTATGAGCGTTATTCTGCAAAGTTTTGTGCATAACCCCCTCCTTAGAAACTTCTACCTCCGTGATGGACACCAAGTGGGACAATGTACGCAAGACAACTGCCTGAGCTGCGGAATGGACGAACTTTTTCAAGCCTTTTACTCCGAAGAGACTACAGCTAGCTATGTTGCTTCCAAGATGCTATCCGATTCGTGGCTTTGCCAACAAGCAGCTTTTTCGGAGCTCGCTGGGTACGATGAGCACGATGCTCATGAGTACTTTCAGTTCCTTGCAGAAGAACTTCACAGAACAAATCGGCAGGAGCGACATGCTTCCCCGACAGGGGCGAATGCCTCTCATGCCTCACACTTAACGAGCAACTGCGATTGCATCGTCCACCAAACATTCTACGGTAAATTCCAGAGCACCTTGACATGCCAGAACTGCGGCGTAGTGACAACCTCTGTGGAGCCATTCTTGGATCTCAGTCTAGCCATTGACAGTATAGCAAAGAGGCAAGGTAACAATAGCGGGGAGAGTAGCCATGATTGGTCTCAGCCATTGACACTCCAACGGTGTCTTGATGTGGAGTACATGCAACCCGAACGGTGCGAATATTCATGCCGCAGTTGTGATAGCCCACAAGAGGCAAGGAAGCAATTAAGCATCAAGAATTTACCAAACGTGCTCTGCATTCAGTTCAAAGTAAGTCATGTTAACTGCCGAAAAAAATCGGATTCCGAGTTAACGGAGTAACACAAAGCGGTTCGAGCATCATAAAACCCTCCGTACGAGCGCGAAGATACACTTGAAAGTGCAGTTCCCGCTCCAGCTCAATATGCTCCCATACACGAATCGAGCAAGAACTCAGGATACCAGCGAAAACTTCGAATTGGCAAGGTCCTGTACCTATGATCTTCTCAGCGTTGTAGTGCATGTCGGGAAGCTGAACTCTGGTGAGCTGCGAGAGCAAATGAGATTTGACCACGAAATTAACACGCTCAGGCCATTACATTTCATATTCAAGAGTGGGAAACCAAGTACGTGTGCAGCATTTGGATGACCCGTAGCATTACTAATTTTGTACAGTGGTTCAAGTTTGATGATCACAAGGTCACTATGGCATCGGAGTCTCATGTTTTGGGAGCTGAGGCCTTTCTTTTATTCTACATTATTCGGTCTCTGGCGTAGGCAATCTCGGAGACAGGCGCGAGGAAGGTTATATCTGCCAGGAGTTTATCATAGGCCGGCTAACGGATATTCCATGAGAGTCGGACTCTACTTGAATATATTAAGGCGTACTGTACTATAGGTGTGAACAGACAATTCAATCCTTCCACTTCCAGTTAGCACACTCGAAATTCGCATAGCAATAGAATTCATTGCTCAGCCCCTTGGCGTGCACTGGTTCGAATGTTGTTGTATGAACTCCCAGTGGCCAGTATAGCTTATTAACGAGGGAATTCATGCGTTCCCCAGTGCAAACTATCACTCGTGATGCTGGGTCTGAAGTGGCCTCGCCTTGGGAAGCCGCCGAAGGCTTAGAAAGCCAGCGAGCCGTCAAGGCAGCTTCGTCAGAATTAGCATCCGTCTCATATGGCTAGGGGCAGTGGTTTAATTACCCTTGGTTTGGCAATCTTCACTGAGAAACGGAGGGTCGCATATAATATGGTCTATGGAACCTTTCATCGACGCTGTGCTTGGTTAGAACCGGTTCGGGACGAGGTTAAGAATTACACTCACGTGGAAGTTTAAGAGGGTATTTGTAGTCATAGAAAACGAACTCAGGGAAGATGCTGAAGCGTTCATCAAATTCAAGAAGGTATATCTCTGGAATCTTGTCGGCTGTCATCGATGTCGAAGCCTGCACGTGTTAGATGCCAACAATATAGACGGCGCACTGAGTGCATCCACAGCCACAGTACTACTAACAATGATATTCTTCAACTGAACAAAGGCACTTGGAGCTGAGATGACAGCAATTTTTGACTTGTTATCACACTTGGCGAGGAGCTCCCTGGCAAAGATATCAGCAGTCTCTTGCGAATACTTTCATCATTAGCCATGAATGCACAGTTGTAGGAGGGTTTAGAGGTGAGCAAACCCAAAACTGAGAATCATTCCAGTTCTCCGTGAAGGTGTCCATTGATAGGATATCTCCTGTATTTTTCTTCGCCTTCAAGTTTTCGAGCTCCTTCTCCTTTGCATCACGATCTGCATAAAACTCCCTCAGCGCCTCAAGGGCGGATCCCGACAACACCCTTCATTGCTGTCAGTTTACAAAACCCCAGTTAGCATGCAGATTATACTAACGGAATGTCATCATCTTGAATTTCGCTCATCCTGAATGTCCCCTCTATGGCGCTCTTTTAGTGTATCCGAAATAGAATCAGCGATTTTTTTGGCCAATTCGCCATGGAATTGCCACACGGGATTGAAGAGCTAATTTGTCTAAGCCCGTTTTTTCAGTCAATTATTTGACCTGTGGGCGTACTTCAAGTCTCGAAAATTTATACAGCAACAGTGATTTCAACGTCAGTGCAAAAGTGTGACGACGGGCGGATAGCCGACACTAAAATCGCTTGGTAAAGTGCATTGATACACATACGACGGGGCGAGTCAATCTGTCGCCTCACCATTTCCACGATTTCCCCCCGCCATTATATAACGAGGGAAAAGTGCACATTTTACAATATGAGTGATTCCAGTTGATATAAACACGACTACTTCTATATACAAATCTCAAGTCTACATACGATGGAAATGCAAAGGCCAAATGACCTCTACTGATCGTCGAGAACGTGCAAGTATTTTTTCTCCTCACGCTTCTCACGCTCTGTGGAAGGCGGAAGATCGTAGAAGGCAGCACTGCGGTACGATTGCTATTTGATCGTTAGAAATTAAACTGGAGCAAGGAGTAAGAAACGTACTAGGTAATGGAATGTTAAGTTTGCGAGATCAGCCGGCTCTATGTCCAGGTCCTTGAATGTCTTTGCTGTCGGGTCGATGTGCTGATCGATGAATTCCCTCTCTATCTCGTCGCCAGACAGAACCGGCCACCAAAGAGCTTTGTTCAGGATTGTCGCAGCTGGCTTCAGTATGGACTTGGGCAAGTTGATATGCCTCCGGTGCTTGTGAATTTCTTTGTCCACCAACTCCGCAATCTCGGCTGTTGAGTAGTCCTTGGGCCCAAAGAGCTCATAGGTCTGCGAAGCTGTGCTGTCGTCATTCAACATTTTCTCCAGAGCATGCCCAACATCGATGACCTAAATACAAGTCAGTCTCTGTACGTATTTATTAGAAGCCATGGGGTAAATCATACATGGACTGGCTTGTAACGCTCCTCCATGTTGTTAGAGGTGAGGAGATTGGTTACACCAGCAAGCTTGTGGAGAAGACGGTCTTCGAATCCAAACATTGGGGCCGGCCTGACAATAGTTGTTTCGGGAAAGATAGAACGGACAACGGACTCTCCTCGGGCCTAGAACTTTCGTTAACGTAATCCATGTACATGCGAAGTTGGAAAATGACCTTGGTTCTGTAGAATTCGGATGTGGAGTTCGCATCTGCATTGTAGGACGAGACATGGACGAATCGATCAACGTCGTATTTTGCGACGGCATCTGCGATTCTCTCCGCGCCTTCGACGTGAACGTCCTCCAAATCAAAGTTCCTGCAAATGAATTAGTATGGTGTAGTGATTATATATTCTCCTGGAGATGCCTCGTACTTCGTTGGGTATGATCGGCCGACCAAATTATAGACAATATCGGAATGCCTGACACTCTCCTCGAGGGACTCTGTGTTTCGGAGGTCGTACTCCTGTAATCACTGAATTAGCGGAAAGTGCAAGTTTTAAGGCATTTGATCATGTACCATAAAGATAACGCGGCCCAAGTCACCAGTAACCTTCAGGTGACGTTTTGCCATTTCCTCCCGGTATGGAATAATAACTGTGCATCCTTGCCTTGCTGTATGTGCATTAGCCAGTAATTATAGACCAGTGGTAAGTTCATCTGCTGGTGACGCACCAAGTCTGTTCACAATGTATCGTCCAAGAAAGCCGGTGGCACCAAATACAGTCGCAGTGTGGCCTGCACATTGATGTTAGTCGGAAGCCAATTGGCATTGGAAATCTCGGGGAGTATACCTCCAAGGGAGGATCTAGCAGATTAAGTAAGTATTGAGCAACATGAGGGCCAATGGCTATATTTACCTTCCACCCTGGACCTTGATGATGGGCTTTCCGGTCCTGGTAATTGAGATGTCGGAGACATTCCGGGACGCAATTGGGCTGATGTAGCTTTTCGGCCGAGCTGCAGCCCGAAGAGCAGCCGTACTGGACGGACTGCAGGACTTCATTGTAGCGGAGAAGTCAGGGTGGGTGTCAGATGTTGTTTGAATTGGCTGGTAGAGTGATGGCAATCTGGAGTACTAGCGCCTGATTCGCTTCTCGCGTCGGCATCGGCGTCTGCGTCTACGTTGCCGCCTACCCCAAGCGAAGCTCCAAGGTATAGCTTGGGTTATTGCGGCTCAAGCCAAACAAACGTCAACGAAACATCTCTGTCAATAATCAAAAACAATCAACCGCAGTCCAAAACGCTTCACCTTGACATTTCAACCTCATAATCAACAAAGGTGTACATCGTTGCGGCGCCGCCATGAATATCGACACGATCCCTGATTTTCTGGCTGAGCAACGAGACGCGGCCCCAGCGGAACTTCAACATCTCTTCATCTCCTTCGAAGATTACTGGGAGAGGAAGCTATGGCATCAGTTGACAGATGCTCTGGTTGAGTTTTTCAACAGCCCAGAGAGCGGACCTCAAAGGCTTGCCTTTTATAAGACATTCATCCTCACTTTCGCCGATAAGATCAACCAACTCAGACTTGTTACCCTGGCACTCAACGCCGCCACTCAGTGCAGAGGTAATATTTGTGAATTCATCGTGTCATCCATTTACTGATTATAAATCCACCAGATAGCCAAGAGCGCCTGTCTTTCCTGAACTCTGTTGCAGCGAAGGTCAACGACCCAAAATCCCAAGATGCATACGTTTACGCCATCGTTGCTGTTGCAACGGTTAAGCTCGAACTACAGGATCTGAGCGGATCCAGAGCAGATCTTGATAATGCGGAGAAGATTCTAGACCACTTCGACTCTGTTGAAACCATCGTTCATGCGGCGTTCTACCGCGTTAACGCTGATTACTACCAAGTAGGCCTTCTTCTCGTTCACGAGGCGTCAGACATCAGCTAACACATGAATCAGGCAAAACTAGATTTCGCATCATATTATCGAAATGCTCTATTATACCTCGCGTGTATCGACCTGGCCGATCTCACACCTGCGGAAAGGAGGAACCGCGCATACGATTTGAGCATTGCTGCCCTTATCTCAACCTCCATATACAACTTCGGAGAGTTGCTTCTGCATCCTATCCTGGACTTCCTGGTAGACGCGGACGCATGGTTGGTCAAGCTGCTGTTTGCGTTCAACAGAGGGGATTTGGCTGCATACGACGTCTTGGCTGGCCATATCGCCGAGAACAAGTTACTGTCATCGCATAAGGAGGGGCTGAGGCAGAAGATCTACCTTTCTGCTCTGACTGAGGCTGTCTTCCGCAGGCCTCCACATGACCGCGCCATGTCGTTCAACACGATCGCCGAGGAGACGAAGGTCCGACCTGATGAGATCGAGCACCTAATCATGAAGGCATTGAGCTTGGGGCTGCTGAGGGGTAGCATAGACCAAGTTGACGAGGTTGCACATATTAACTGGGTGCAGCCAAAGGTTCTGGATATGAAGCAGATCGAGGGCATGAGGTTGCGACTTCAGGAGTGGGACACAAGCGTTAATGAACTTGGGAACTGGATTGAATCCAAAGGGCAGGATGTCTGGGCGGCTTAGAAATGGGGATGAAGGCATGCTGGGCGTCTGGGAGCTGGGCAACGGTTGTACAATAGCAGTTGCAACGCATAATTAGGCATTTTGCGTCCCAACAAGGAGTTAGACCGAGGCAGGAATGATAATATGCTTTGGTTGCTTTGAACTATCTTCTTCATTTCATCGTACAAAGGCTATTGAGATTTCTACATAGGGCGTTCATACATCTCTAGGATTCCCGAGAACCACAACTGCACCGACTATCCATGCTGGCCACCAGATGAACCACACGACGAATTGGGTGGTCATACCCCACACATCCCAGCCGAACGCAGCCTCTGTCAGGATTTCTTTGATCGAGATTTGCCAATATGAACTGCCGATGCATAGAACAACAGTAGGGGCTAAGAAGTTGACGAGAACTTCGACCGCTCCTGCCACCAGAGGCCTCTTGGCGAGAGGCTGCACATATGTTAATGGCGAAGAAAGAAGGCCGACTAAAAGGGATAGCGAGAAGTTGAGTGTAGCTAGAGATGATAGGAACATCCCCAAAAGTAGCAGAGAGAATGACTTCATAAGCTGGTATTGCTGGTGTGTGGGCTTGAAATAATTTGTGATTACCCCTGAAAGTACCACTGGCAAGGCCACATTGAAGGCTGAAAAGGCCCCGAAAACATATGGGAGCATCTATCAGTTTGTAAGTATGAGTCTGTAACAGGGGGACGGGTGAAAGACGTACTGCTTCGTTGCTGTGGTTGAATAAGTATATGGGAATCACCCCCAGAAACTGAGCAGTTCCAACAACCACCATAGGGAGAAAGAGATGTCGTTCTTTCACGTTCGATTCTTGCCCGGAGGCAATGCCTTTGCCTGCCTTTGATTTGGCAGTATCAACTTTCTCTGGGGTCTTCTTATCCTTCCGGCCACTCTGGACCCAAAGTGAGATAGCCATAATGGTGAAGTTCACCGCCACAAGCATGGCACTCGGTAAATAGGTGCCAATACTGACAAACCTCTTATGTTGCATAAGCAAGTAAAAGAAGAAGCTTTGGTGCAGGTGCTCCAAAAGATTGTTCAAGCTGCGGAAAGTGCTTTCAACCACTCTACCCATGGCCATTTCATCCTGCCAGCCATCACCAAACGGCTGCAACGTCACAGCATCGACGTGGTAAGGTATAAAGCAGCTGTGAGCCCCCGAAGCATGGCCGAGTCCTTGCCGCAGCATGCCTCTCAACATCGTCTGTAAACGATCTTGGTAGTCGTTAGTGTGTGACCACATCTGCTGAAGAGAAATCCCTATTCCCATCTGGCCAGTCGCAATATTCGTGATGGTATTGAAGAGGTCAAGATTGGGAAGTTGGCCGTTCACGCCATCGTATACAATATGTAAGGATTCGAAGCGGTGGTCGAAGGGGTAATCGACGGCAAGAGCACCTTGCAGAGCACCAGCTTTCAGAGGCAAAGAATCAATGCCAGACGAATGGGCGTCATGATAGGCATCCACCCATGCTTGTGGTCCTGCTCGACTGTCTGGGGTGACCAGGAATATGATGTCTTTTGACCATAAGGACCATCCTATAAAGTTGTAAGCCAGCTGTTCATTGCGCTTGGAACTCATGCCATACTCTTGAAATATCTCGCGAGAGTCAACACGAGCGCAACTCCGCTTCTATTCAGATCCCCTTCCATGTTTCTCCAAGCTCCAACAAGGACAATAGCCTCCGTAGCATCCCCTCGAGGGGCATGCAGTATCGCATATAGGTTCTCCCCATGGTGTCGGTTCCCAGCTGACGTATACTCGAAGCGCTGGCGTGCAGTTTTTAGCCCAGCAGCTTGAAAGAAACCCTCCAGCTTATCATTGATCCTAATTATAACAAATTTAGCTGCGAACACCGCCGGGCGGACCAAGAGCCATACTCTGTGTTGCCTAACTCTGTCAGGGTATCCACCTCCTTCTTGAAACCGCGGAAAATATTCTGGTCGCTGCCCGAGAAGTAGGTATGGACCTGCCCCGGCAGGAGGGCATTTTCGGAAATGTATGTATTGCGCGAGTAGTCGTTCAATGGCAGGAGGAGCAGCCAGGTGACACCCACCAGGATACAGAAGAAGGAGATGTATGGCGGGAGCTTAAGGAGTCGCCCGTCGCCGCGCAACAGTACACCCGGGGCTGCGGAAGGTCAGAATTGCACGTAGATGGGATCACAGGCAGTAGAACTTACATATCAGAGCCATATCGGGCTCAAGGGCTCATGGAGCTGGTTGGGGTGCGGTGGTTCGTATTGGCATGGCCAGGTACAGCCATTAGGTACAAGGCGCGGCGGCGCGGAAGCGATCGCCTTAGCACAAGCCCCGCAAGCCACCGACGATTGTTCGATCCCTGGCACCGAAGAGCCTCCAATAGTTGACACATTTCGTGTGACCCGAAAGTCTCTACAGGGAGGGACTTCATATGGAGAGTATATTGTGGAAGCCAATAACGATTATACATGTAAACGTTGCTACAGTGTCTGTTGGTCACTTTGGGCTTCAGTTATCATACTACTTGCCTTTACCATCCCATGTGCCTATACAGGACCAATACGAGAGCTGAGCACATGTATAACAAGGAATTCAAAACAAGAAAAAGCGAATAAATGTCTTCATTAATATGCTTGCCATACGTTTTATATCGCCCTTTGGGATAAAGCTACCCTCCATGACACCCCTCCATTATATACACCCCACACAATCATATCATACAACCGATTTACCCTCTGAAAAAAAAAACAAGGGAAACGGTGCCTAAGGACCTAATCTCTGTGTGCTCCCCAAGTAGCTCATTTGGATTCCAGACTCTGGGTCAGGCGTGGAGACCGGAAGGACACCGAATCTGCCGTATGTCTTCTGATCAACAGAGACATAGTGTGGCAGCCGCCCGAGAAGGTTCATCTTTCCTTCAACCCATCGTAGAATCTTCTCGGGCGGGGCGAGGAATTTCAAGTATCCAAGGCCGACTTCATATTGTTAGCAGAGCCCTGAATAGAGGAGGATATACACTTACAAAGATACCCCACTGCGAGGCCACAGAGATGGCCTAGGAAGCTCGTATGTTTAACCAGCACGCTGATAAAAACAGCAAGAACCAAAGGAGTTGTCCACGTCGGTACATTGACGGTCCCAACTTTGAAATGCGGGTTTGTCCGGTATGTCTTGATCGCCTCCATCCCGAGGAGTAGGAACACCCATAAACTGCAACTTATATCAGTAACGGCAAGGAGAAGTGCAAGGGGCTTGTGAACATACCTTGCGCCAAGGACTGCAGTATTTCCTCGCAACACGCCTCGCTCTAAAACAACATATATGATAGCTGGAATAGTCGACAATGCTATTATAATCGTTAGTTGTGGTGGTCCTGCCCGCATCTCCGGTGTGTAACTCACGTCCAAAAAACAAAAGGAGGGACGTCAGGGTCCCATGCTCTGTCTCAAACCGTTCCAACAGCGGGACAAGCGCAATAGTGTTTAGGAAGGCATGGAAGAGGCCAGCATGTATAAGAGGAAACGTATTCGTGCGGTATACTATAAAGCATCAAGTCAGCGACCGCGCGTGCCAGAAAGGGGGGCCATAATCGGGCATCGCAACAAGAAGGAGTCCGTACAAGTAGCCACGCCAGTCTCCTGCGGTATCAAGGACCCCCAGGCCCGTACATCCCACACCGACTGGATGCTAACAACCCAGAAGGCGATAATGAGCGTTATGATCAGGCGCGTAAAGAGCGGCAGGCGGAACACGTATGAGCGCGTGCGGCCCAGGTTGAGCTGCGGGATTATGGAGGCCATCGAGGGCATCGCTGCGGTTGGAGGAGGGAGGAGGCGGAAGGCGCCGAGTCAGCCGGATTGGGGCTTTCGCTGCCTTATAATAGTCGTGAAGATCAGTTCCGCTGAGCTTGAAGATACATTGCGTCAATCTATCGTTGCATTGGAGGGTTGGTTTGGTGATCTACGATGGGGTTGTCCTCAAAAGTTTTGTACGGTTTCCAGTAGTACAACTCCCGCTAATTTGATGGCCAGGAGTCAGCCTCTCTTGATTACGGAGCAGAGTCAGGGACGACTCGGCCGCAGAGAACAGGCCGAAGGACAAAGGGGGCATGTTGTGTTATATATGACCAATTTTTAAGGGTACAGAATAAGCACATTAATCCTACGTATATCACAAGGTGTCACAGTATATTCTTCCAGCAATTAAATCGGTTGGAATCCGTTATTCGAACATTATACATTTGAGGAAAAAACTAGTTGATGCTGGTGGTCGTGCACTCAATGGAATATTGAGACGAAGACATGAAGTCTCTAACACGGAGGTATGGACTAAGAAAACGCATTCAACATGGAACAACTACACTGGTACCAACAACGCTCAAACACCCATCTACAACCTTTTGATCTATGCCTTGGCGGCGTTGGCCTTGGCCATGGTGTTCAAGGCGCTACCGTTCTTGAACCACTCGACTTGAGGAGCGTTGTAAGTGTGGGCAAGCTTGACCTCGAAGGTCTTGCCATCCTTGGGGTGGACCCTCATGGTGAAGGGCTTGCCAACCTCGAGCTCGGTGCACAGAAGATCAACCTAGGGTTAAATGTTAGCAATCTATATATTTTAAATGGCATCTGACTATAACTGACCTTGTCTTCTGGCTTGATCTTGTCGTAATCCTCTGGGTTAGAGAAGGTAAGAGGAAGCATACCCTGCTTCTTCAAGTTGGTCTCGTGGATACGGGCGAACGACCTGGTGATGATAGCGAGTCCACCCAAGTGCCTTGGCTCAAGAGCAGCGTGTTCACGGGAAGAACCCTCTCCGTAGTTCCAGTCACCGATAACAACCCAAGGGATGTTCTTGGACTTGTAATCTCTGGCAGTGGCCGGGACAGCATCCCACTCGCCGGTGGTGTAGTTCTGAACCTTGTTGGCCTCGCCGTTGGCAGAGTTGATGGCACCGATAAGCATGTTGTTGGAGATGTTGTCAAGATGTCCACGGTACTTCAACCAAGGACCGGCCATGGAGATGTGGTCAGTGGTGGTCTTGCCGTCACACTTGATAAGAATTGGGAGGCCCTCAGCATCCTTTCCGTCCCAGGCCTTGAAAGGCTCGAGGAGCTGGAGACGGTCGCTGGTTGGCGAGACGGCAACGCTGACGGAGCTACGCTCGGCCGGTGGTGCCTGGTAGGTGTTCTGTCCTGGGTCGAAGCTTCCGCTGGCTGGAAGCCCGTCTCCGGCGGGAGCCTTGAGGAGAAACTCCTTGCCATCAGCACCGACAAGCTTGTCAGTGAGAGGGTTGAAGTGAAGGCTTCCGGCGATGGTCATGGCGACGACGAGATCGGGGGAAGTGACGAAGGCGTGGGTGGCGGGGTTGGCATCGTTACGTCCAGTGAAGTTACGGTTGTAGGACGAGATGATGGAGTTAGCCTCACCCTTCTTGACGTCCTTGCGGTCCCACTGGCCGATACATGGGCCACAGGCGTTGGCAAGAACCATGCCGCCGAACTCCTCAAGAGTGGCAAGCTGGCCATCACGCTCAATGGTGGCGCGGATCTGCTCGGAACCGGGAGTGACGGTGAACAGAGCCTTGGCCTTGATGCCGTGGTCGAGAGCGTCACGAGCGATCGAGGCCGCGCGGGACATATCCTCGTAAGAGGAGTTGGTGCAAGAACCGATCAGACCAACCTTGAGCTCCTCAGGCCAGTTGTTGGCCTTGACAGCCTCGCTGAACTTGGAGATGGGGGTGGCCAAATCGGGGGTGAATGGGCCGTTGACGTGGGGCTCGAGCTCAGACAGGTTGATCTCGATGAGCTCATCGTACTCAGCACCCTCATCCTCCCGCAGCTCCTTTGCGTAAGCACGGGAGAAGTCTCCGATGTCCTTGCGCTTGGTGACGGAGAGGTAGTCGTACATGCGGTCGTTGAAGGGGAACAGAGAGGTGGTGGCACCAATCTCGGCACCCATGTTACAGATGGTGGCCATACCGGTACACGAGATACCGTTAACGCCAGGGCCGTGGTATTCGACAATGGCACCAGTTCCACCCTTGACGGTCAGGATTCCAGCAACCTTAAGAATGATGTCTATGTAGCCACGTACATTAGTAATTGCTCACCAAACAGAGAATTCGTACAAAAACTTACCCTTGGGCGAGGTCCATCCGGACATTTGACCAGTAAGCTTAACACCAATGACCTTAGGGGCCTTAAGCTCCCAAGGAAGGTTGGCCATGACATCAACGGCGTCAGCACCGCCGACACCGATGGCGCACATACCCAAACCACCGGCATTGGGTGTGTGGGAGTCGGTACCGATAAGAAGACCACCGGGGAAAGCGTAGTTCTCGAGGAGAATTTGGTGAATGATACCGGATCCTGGCTTCCAGAAACCAATGTTGTACTTGGCGCAAGCGGTGGCAAGGAAGTCGTAGACTTCCTTGTTGATGCTGACGGCACGGGCCAAATCCTTGTCGCCGCCAATTTGGGCCTCAATCAGATGGTCGCAGTGAACGGTGGTAGGGTTGGCAACGGAGGGCATGCCCGCGGACATGAATTGGAGGATGGCCATCTGAGCAGTGGCATCCTGGCACGCAACACGATCCGGGCGCAGCCTCAAGTACGAGGAGCCACGCTCGATCTCCTGTCCGTGAGGATCATCCAAATGGGAGTAGAGGATCTTCTCGGCGTAGGTGAGCGGCCTGTTCAGGCGTCCACGGACAATGGCCAAGTTCTCGGACATCTTCTTGTAGTTGATGAAGTTGCCCTTCTCGTGGATGTTCTGGTTGACCTTCTGGTCAAGGCTCGCATCGCTGGCAGTTGCCATTGTGCGGCGCATGCCATGCTGGATGACAGCCCGCCTTTGGGCGGCACCAAGAAGTTGTCTCGACGCCAGCATTGTGAGGTTGTCTGGAGTAGAGAGTGTGTTTGATGGAGAAAGGAAGAAAATGAGGGTGGAGAGCAGGAGAAGCCTTATCACGCTGGAAGCTCGGCTACTACGACTTTCGCCGAAGCCAAGCCGTTGCCGTTGATGCGGGTTTTACAGTCGAAGGTGGGAGGGTTGACCAATGGGAGGGAGGCTATTAGCTGTTGCTTCGATGACGGGTACAATCTGCACAGCCGTGTATTGGATGGGATAGACAAGTATACACGGGATACAAGGGATACATTGCATAAAACGGATTAGTCAGCTGGAAATGGGTGCTCATACTGCTCGTGGGAGGCGCTCATGAAACGTGGGAGCAAATGACGTTCGTCCTTTTGGGTCTGGAGACCACACTGACTTTACCAGTGTGCAGATCCAACGACATCATCGTTAGTTGACTCAAGGGAAAAGCTGGTCTAGGTTGCTGTAGTTGCCCCAATGGAGAGAAAGTAGTCGTAATTATGCCGGGTGCAGTTTCCCATTGATCAATTGACGCTGCATACAGTACGTCTGATGGAATACCTTCATTTTTTGGGGCTCTTTTATTTCTCCGTTTGCACGAGACATTTTTAAGGGTTTACCACAATACAGTGCCACACACACTGCCACACAACACACACCACACACTGCCACACAACACAGCTAGAAACCAGAAAAGTATTGCTGTAGCGGAGGAATAATCATGTGAAAAAGCTTCCACATTATAGTGGGGCAGGGCATGCGACGACGAGTTCGAGACATACATACTGTAGTCCGGCGGAAGTACGGTAGTACGGTTGTAGAGGTCTTCTTCCTATGTGCTCCGGCTCCGTACTTACGCTTCGTACTCCTACTCCCCCCGGTACTTGCGATTTACTGAGCGACTTGGGTAGCAGCCGCTGTCAGCCTCGATCTCCTCGGCTTTGTGTGGCGGCAGTGCCCAGTGCGTAGTGCACGCTCTGCATAACATAATGGAACTGAGCAACAGAACAGCTAAGAGTGCAGTACAATAGCTGAGTGGCCAAGGTACATGCACGTACTCCTCGTACTCTGTCTGCTCCTCCAGAGTACATTCCTATCAAAAAGCAGGGATCCATCCAGCGAGGGCAAAACCGGCTCCAGTAAATCTGCTATGGATAATACTCGAGTTAGAGTGCTCCGCAGTCTAGAGTACTCCGGAGCGTACGCCGCAAATAACGAGACGCCAGGCAGTAGGAGGCGGCCATTGTTCCGCCTGTCCGAAATACCGCCGTCTTACACTTTCACCCAAACAAAACGATAGATTGTTCCCTAGGTGTCCACTACACGTTTTGATATAGCATATATAGCATACATAGCATATATACACCTCAGTATACATTTGTTGCTTCACTTCCTCTTCCTCTCCCCCCAAAAATGTGATAACCGGCGTGCCCGACAATTCGATAATTCTCGGCCGTCTCAAGCCTCATCCTTCCATGCATGCACAGCCAGTTCCTTCGGTCCCCCGGCGCTACTTTGCGATCTCGCAGGCATATTTTCATCCCTCGGCTTTGGGCTTTGGGCTTGGGGGAGAGTGGGTTTCGGCAAAGGTGGGGCGCGAAAAAAGCAGTTTGGTCTGGAGACGAGGTGAGCCCCCTAATCGGGCCTAGCCTACAACATATCGCAACCTTAATCGAGTATAACGGAAATTTTGTGTCCTGGAGACCAAATCACCAAATCATTGCGATCACCACCACGAGCGCACCGTGCAACCCCCGCGATACCTCAGAATACAAGGCAGCAATCATGGGTGTCGAGAACAAGAAGACCAGGACGAAGACGAGGAGGCACACGAGGTATGTGTTGCTCACCGCACCATTACATGCACAATTTATTTGTGCACTTTGATATTTGCTAGGCAATAAAATGCCGATATTTCAAGTATGCTAACCACCATGTTCTAATAGAGATCTTGACCAAGTCAAGTCTGACATGCTATCGTCCAAGCATCTCGCACAATACCAAGCAACAAAGGCATCGGAGGATTTGCCAGGCCTGGGACAGTTCTACTGCGTCGAGTGCGCGAAATGGTTTGAAGGGGAGAACAGCCAAAGGACGCACTTGAAGGGCAAGAACCACAAGAGAAGGTAAGGCAGATAATACAGCTTGAACTGGCAGGTTGCTGACAGTCTATGACAGAGTCAAGGCGCTAAAGGACGAGCCATACTCCCAAAAGGAAGCGGAAGCCGCAGTTGGCCTGCGAACAGACAATGGACCGCCACGAACGAGTATGAGCAAGCCGCAGACTATCGAGGTTGAGATGGCAACATGAAGGACCGACCCCGCCATATTTCGTACACGGAAGCCGCCTTCTCTCTGCGATAACAAACTCGGCTCCAGCATTTCCCGTTGAAAGTCGAGTTGGACCACAGCTGCACCACATATAGCGCTGCGTGCATCAAAAGTATGCCTTTGCCGGAAATATTATCTCTGGGGTATTTCTGGTACATTTCTGGTTATCTCGACAGTTCCTATTTAAGGCTACTTCCTCGAGCCCTCGCCAAACCACTACCACGGGCACCCCGGTACCCGGCTCTAGGAATACCACCACCCCTTCCGGTTGATGATCCACCACGACTAGGCGCGCCAGCTATTCTTGACGCTGGAACTGGGGGGGTGTATTTGGGGGTCGCTTTCGATGATGTTGGGGGGTTGTCGACAAATGATGTGTCGGTAGTCCTAATTATCCACGTCGTTAGCTGTTGAATCTTTGAACAGTAGTTTAGATCATACATGAAGGTTGTTTCTCCGTCAAAATCGCCGCCTTGAAATCTTTCTGAATTGGTTGATCGGTCTATATGCTATTAGTGGAAGTCTTCGTAAATCGCAGTGGTTCTTCTTACTCAATTGTTCCGCTTGTTGGCGGGCTCGACGAAATGAATCCGCCACGGGGGCCTATTAAGTTAGCTATGTAAATACCCCACTACCCCTCCATTCCATACCTCTGGGAAATCCACACAGAACGCATTCATGTTCAGCCCGTAAAGGAAACTCGCGAAGCTTTCGCTAAATCGCGAGAGACTCTCATGCATCAACTGCAGGTGCATAAAATTGGCTTCTAAATCCGCCATTGAATCCGACAACTCCGCAAATGCGGGCTCGAATACTTCTAGTGGCGCATCGGAATTGCCGCCCACACTCGACCTGCCGGATTCGCGGAAAGAGGATTTTGAGGAGGGGCGAAGAGGGGTTGTTGGGCGCGAGGTGGGACGACGTGTTCCTGAGCTGGAGCGCTTGATGCTGCTATCGAGCGGGCTTTTTGAGGCAGACATCTTTATCGCTGCGTCGGGGCTTGTCTAATGTTCGTTTGGAAATCTGTCGAATTCTGGGAGGTGGTGTGGCTGATTCTATGCACTGGCGGTCTGTTTATAGAAGCCGTTTTGTTTGTTCTGGAACAAGACCAAACAAAGCGCCATCGCGTCAATTAGATCTCGATACCGCGGCTAACCTCCACCAGATAACTTCCCCACCAGATCGACGCAACCGTTGTAGTCCGCTTCCAACCAGGCGTCATCAGGGTCTGAGATGGGGATTATGAAATCGGGAAAATTGCTACCTATAGAAGCCATACACATTAACTGATTTCTAAAAATCATTATAATATCTCAAATCAGTTATTTTACTGCGCAAGTTATGCCCTCGTGCGGTCATAGTACGTCGGGACATTATCGGTATTTGGCTATCCCAATTTAACCCGCCTTTTGGGATGGGTACAGCGACCCTTCCAAGTTCCCTACGCCGTTTCTAGAAGCTGTGCAACTTCCAACGGGAGCGCCCTGAGCAAGTTCGCACCGTCCCCTATGCCAGCAGTGTCAGATTGCATTCTTGTACACGCAAGGCAACTCAATTGGAAATCTTGTCGAAATTCTTCTGTTCGGAAACTGGGCCTGCGCCATCTCCCATTCGTTCCTTGCGATTACACGCGCACAATCCCGACATTCCGGAGCGCCGCAACACTCTCATCATCCAAGAGTCAATTGAACTCGTCGCAGACACGTGAAAACAGATTACCCCTCATATCGAACTCCTCACTCTTGAAACAACAGAGGTTGCCCTTGACCCTCACGAGACACTTTTCTCACTCTTCTCGAAGCGATAAGCCGAAGTATTTCACTCATTCTCCGCCTGGTATTATATACGCAACGAAGACAGAGCCAATTCAAAGCGCCATCGGGACTTGGACGGCTGCTATATTGATAGGTGCCATCAGTGGTTCAGTGTACTTCTTTACAGCCCGTCCGAAACACAGCGGTAAACTCGACATCGAATCGGCCGATCAGTTTCAGCAGTTCGAAGCACGCGACAACGCGGGTTCCACAAACTCCGCCGGTATGGGAGAAACTAGCCAACCCGGGCACATAGGCAACCTCAGCCGGGAGCAGGAGGAAAAGCTGCAACAATTATGGATTGCAACACTGCAGGTATTTGGGGTTTTGGACACGGAGCAGGCGAAGGCCCTGAACAGTAGTGTCAACGGTACTATTGTGCCGGTATTATCACTGCAGTCGGTGCCAGCATCTGAGCAGGCGAAGAAGAAGAAGCGTGGCTGGTTTGGAAAGAAGACTGAGTCGGAGGAAAAGGATACACCGGCTCCCAGTGGCGACGACAAGGCTAATCTGGCAGCAAAGTTCCGGCATGCTCTGGAGAACGCACCCCCGGAGGTTATCCGGGCTTCTTTCTGGAGCATGTTGAAACACGACCACCCGGATATGCTTCTCCTCAGGTTTCTACGTGCGAGGAAATGGGACGTAGAAAGGGCCCTGGTTATGATGATCTCGACTTTCCACTGGCGATCCGTGGAGATGCATGTCGATGATGAGATTCTGGTTAACGGAGAAGAGGCAATGCTGTTGGATTCGAAGAGCGAAGACCCAGTCAAAAAGAGGCGGGGTGCGGATTTCTTGGAGCAGATCAGGACGGGTAAAAGCTTTTTGCACGGGGTGGACAAGTTGGGCAGACCCATGTGCATTATTAGAGCACGTCTGCACCACGCAGGTGATCAGCTGGAAGAGAGTCTGGAGAGATATACAATCTATGTGATTGAAGTTGCCCGATTCGTGGTTCAATCGCCTGCGGAAACTGCTGTAAGTTCTATTAGATTCCAATGCACATCACATGGTGTTTACTAATGTTATACAGTGTCTCGTTTTCGACATGAGTGGTTTCTCATTGGCGAATATGGTGAGTATTCCATATCCATAGGCAATTGGCTGTACTGACTAAGTTTATAGGACTATGCTCCAGTCAAGTTTATGATCAACTGTTTCGAAGCCAATTACCCAGAAAGCTTAGGAGTTATATTAATCCACAAGGCTCCATGGGTATTCCAAGGTACGCAACCCATTCTTCTCGTAGGTAGTGAGCCTACTGACTCGCTATACAGGAATCTGGAAGATTATTAAGGGCCTCCTAGACCCCGTTGTGGCTAGTAAGGTAAACTTTACGAATAACACTGCTGATATGGAAGCTTTCATTGAGAAATCTCGCATCCTCAAGGAGATCGGAGGTGACGAGGACTGGGAAATGAAATACATTGAACCCGTCCTTGGAGAGAACGACCTGATGAAGGACGTGGAGACGAAGACGAAGATCCAGTCCCAGAGAGACGCGCTTGGTAAGGAATTCGAGAAGGCAACAATCGCATGGATCGAGAACAATACTAGTGAGGACATGAAGAAGAAGCGCGAGGAATTGAGGACTTCCCTCGAGCAGAACTACTGGAAGCTCGACCCGTATATCCGTGCTCGGTCATATTACGATCGTGCTGGGTTGATTCAGCCGGGTGGCAAAATCCAATTCTACCCAACTGCCGCCAAAGAGGCCGCAGTTCCGGAGGCCACGGTAGCGGCGACCGCAGAGGTGGCAGCTGCCCCTCCGGCGGCGGCGCCCGCGGCGCCCAAGGTTGCCCCTGTTGAAACAAAATCTGACGACGTTGATTGAAAATGATTTCGATTAGAAGGAAGGATATATTAGAACCATATTCAAGGGCACCCATGCGGGCCCTGGCGCGCCGATTCATGAGACGAGATTAGTAGCATACAAGGAAGCGCACATAACTAGAGCAATACATAGTCCGGGATTTACTTGAGCTTATATTCATCTGAATATCTATTGCAGTCGCCTGGCTACCTCCCCCTCTGTATGCGTAGTGTAGTTACCATTTCTACATCTTCGCTTGAACTTCTGCCAAGAGTGCCTTGAGCTTGTCCATATCAGTCTTCTGCTGAGGCCATCCCACATTAAGACCCTCCTCCTTGTTTGGCTTCGGGATCTATAAATATCTTCATTAGCAGTGTCTCTATGATAGGGTGACATCCCGCGTACCATGTGGAAATGGACCTATATCTTCGTTAGCATAGCTCATACTCGTGACTGGATCTATCTTACGTGATCAACTTCCTGGTGAGCAATTCTCCCGTTGTTTTGGAGAACATTGTAGTCCTCGGCGCCGGTGGCGGTGACAAGCTTCTTCACGACGGGCTATACGGGTCAGCAATTGGGCTCAACCCTTCACTATTTTGACCTACCAAGATCTCAGACAGGTGGTCATCTGGGATATCGGTGAGCTTCGCGCCGTGAAACTTGGGAATCACGAGCTATTAACAGTTAATAGGAGCTATTTCCGTGGGCGTTGCGGGGGCATACAGCATGGCCTCGGCTGAGCGGATTGATGTCGAGGAAGGCAAGAGTCTTGTCACTCTCAAACAGCTTCATCGACGGAATTTCCCCTCCAGATAGTTAGCTATAGTATCCTCGCGAAGGATGATCCGATGTGATAATACCCTTGATGATCTTGCAGAAAATACAGGCCGACATGTTTTCTTCCTGGATTGGTGAACTATGAAAAGTAGATCTGATGCCCCACGAGTTATCTTAGGCTTTATATAAGCTCGAGGACAAGGGAATCGGAGCTTCCTGCTGGTGCCCGCCCGCATCGGGAACCCCGCCGCTGACACAGCGTCATGTTTGTGCGGGGGTTCACCAGGAGGCCCGTGCGCGGGCCATAATATCCGTAGGGACCTTGTCCGAATTCTGTGAATCAATGATGAAGCAACTTCTTTGAATACCTAGAATGCAGTCAGCTATCATCGAGACAACAGAACTTGAGGCAAACATCACTCCAGTAGAGTGATGAATAGATCGATGCTATCATGTTAGATGCGAACGTCACGATGTGCATTCAAGAAAAGGTCCAGGTCACATTTCCACAGTCGAGAGACAAATCGTTCGATTCCTAGATACAGCCTGTAAGAGCTCATCTATACAACGGTAACAAACTCGGTTCCCCCATATTTCATTTCGTCAAAGATCTCCTATAGTCCTGGTCGCCGCCGCAGTTGTTGACGAGCAGTCATGAGGTCGAAAAACGCAGATCAATTCCTCTTCCCTTTGATAACATCTCCTAGGCGACCCCCATGATGGCGTTTCATCCTCCAATACAACTTCCCAGAACACCTCAGAGCTTTCTTCTGCTTGCCTCTTTGGTATCCTCCACGATGTTGCTTCACCAGTCGCGTCGGTTCTCACCCTCGGCCCGTCCCTTGGAAGTGTCAGGAACACGGCGCTCATTGGCAGTCTCCCAGTCATAGGTCTCATCGAGTTCCATTTCAGAACCATCCAGACGAGTCAGCCTAACAATAGGAACCTCGGGACGACCAGTTTGGCCCTGTGGAACAGCCGCTGGTTGGGTTGAAGGTTGAGGATTGCCAAGCGACCCCTGAGATCGGCCCCGAGAAGCCTGGAACTTGTCACGCAGCACACGGCGCAGTGTTGCTTCAGTGGTGGGGTGATCATAAGCCCATGGAGCCAAGCCATCAATCATGTGGTTGGTTGGTTCTTCGGGTTGTGCGTAAGAACATGGGATAAGACCGGATCGGCATCCAGAGCAAGGACAGAATCGGCTGGTGGGTCCGGAGGGTCCGGGAGGGTAGCTACCAGTGGCTTCTCCTGGGGTGTTGCTGCCTGCTTGATGCTGGTACGGGGCTTCAAAACCGGTGGCGTCGCTGCGGTTCTGGTTGCCATCTGGACGGCTGAGAGCAGGGTCGTCGGAGTCATCGGAGACCGAAGGGATGTGGAAGCCGGTTCGGCGCATCTCGTCACGCAAGGCACGGTCCTCGCCAGAGAGGTGGGCACGACCATCACCTGGTTCAGGCTGGTTCTGGGATTGAAATCCAGCGGCCTCCCTGAGGTTCTGGCTGCCAGCTTGATGACGGAGAGCAAGTGCTGGTGGGATGTTGAAGCCAGTCTGGCGCATTTCGTCCCGCAGGGTGCAATCCTGGTCTGAGATGGAGAGGTTCTGGAGACCCCCTGACAGACCCCCGGTATTATCAGCATCAGCTCCGTCTCTGGTTGCATGAGCGGCCTCATTATTGTGTCTGTTCTCTTGTCCAAAGACATTGGCACGTGACTGTTGGTCATTGGGGTTGTTGGGCGAGCTGGAGAATGTGTTGCCAGATCGAGATGATGGCTGTTTCTGCTCAAGCTGGTTCAGGCATGCTGAGCAAGGAGAGATCTGGCAGTCAGAGTGATCAAGTTCACTGCCTCCATAGCCCTGGAAGCCCATTGTTGATGCTTTTTGTGCGGTTTACGCACCTGCTTGAGACTTTGTGGTGCGTAACTTCTGTTACAAAGGGGGGGTTCACAAGATAGTGCAGAGGGCTCGCCTAAGGGGTCATTAGGACAGTGGCTGCAGTGGCGCCTGGGGATATAAAGGGGAAGCGGACATAGGGATTACCTGGGAATCACAAAGGGGCAACAGAATAACTGCCAATCCAAGGACCATATGATGCAACTGGCAAAACACAGACACAGGGACTAGCTCTCAAAGCAAAGGAAGGGTATATAAAGCAACTGTCAGAATAGACAGTCCTGGTGAGGATAGGGGATATCATCACCATAGACTCTTTGGAAACAATCTAGACTGCATATGAGAGCGTTGAATTGGCCCGGTTCTATCATGTTCACAATTTTGATTTTTAGGATCTTCAGTACTGATATAGTCATTCAATATAACTGAGTGAGCACCTAGTAGGCCTTTTAGTTGAATTTGCATTGCAAAACAGAGCTCTGTAGCTCTCCATGTGACTGTTGATAGCATTGCCATACTTTTCGGATGATAGTTATTCCGGGTAATTATTCCGTACTGATACGCGCTTGATGGATTCTTGGGCGACCGACCATCGCGTCGCAACCACAAGTTGTAAGAGCATCATTTGCCATTGCGCAGTCGCAACGATATCACAGAACGCAACGATGTCGCAACCATCCCCTTCCCATGAGGAGGGCGATGTGCAGGAGGATAATGTTCTCAGGAACGAGACCACGGCGTCGACATCTGGTTCGGGGGGAGTACCGAGGGGAGATTATGAGATAATGAAGGGCATTGTTGATCACCTCACCGAGGCAAAGGACGAGAAGTGAGAACTACCACAATCCATTAAAGCTTATATAAACGTTTACTAATAACTACTAGCGATCGCGAAATCACCTCTGTATTCCAGCGCATTGTAAACAAAAGATTTCTTCCCGATTACCACGAAATCATCAAGGCTCCCGTTGCTTTCAGTACAATCAGGGTACGCTCCTCTACCAACCTCACAATTCCTTCTATACTAATACAATTCAAAGAGCAAAATACTTAGAAAGCAATACACGAGCTGGAAAGAGTACGTCAGGGACTTTGCCTACATCTCCCACAATGCGCAAGTCTACAACCGACCCTCGGCCGAAGCCTATGGCGACGCCCTCAAACTGAGAGAAATGGTGAAACTCGAGCTAGCCAAGCTTGTGGATCAGGGCATTATTTCTGCCGAGGATGCAGAATATCCCGATCTTGGTGAAATCCCCGATGTAGAGGATTCACCACCGCCACAGCCAGACGAAGAAGGTGCAAGCGAAGATGAGCAGGCCGAGGATGACCGCGACGACGAAGATGAAGATGAGGATGAGGAGGATGATATTGATGACTCCGATGATGAGGGTCCCAGAAGGAAACGTCGCAAGGGCCCCCGCTCATCTGCTGCCATTACCAAGCGCGAAGGTGGCAAGGTCGAAGACGGCTCCAAGGATGATGTGGATGCGCACAAGAAGAGAGGACGTCCACCGAAGGTCCACACACCAATGGAAGCTCGTATCAATACCATCCTTAAAGGACTCAGAAAATTCAAGGATGACAAAGGTGACCTCAAGGTCCTACACTTCGAAAAGCCACCGGACAAGACTCAATTCCCTGAGTACTATCAAGAGATCAAGAACCCCATCGCACTGGACATGATCAAGAGGAAGGCCAAGCGCAAGAAGTACAACTCTGTTGATGCTGTCATGAAAGATCTGGAGCTCATGTTTGATAACGCCAAAGAATACAATCTCGAGGACAGCGAGGTGTACAAGTGCGCCGCTGACTTGCAAAAGGAGGCTCGTAATCTTGCAGAACAGGAGAAAACTAAGCCAGACAGTGCTTATGTCGATGAAGATGGCAGACTTCCCCTGCCTGAAATCCTCCACAATGGAGATATTTGGAAGGTTGGTGACTGGGTCCATCTCCAGAACCCGAACGACCTCACAAAGCCAATTGTGGCTCAAATTTACCGCACTTGGCAGGATCCTGAGGGTCAAAAGTGGATCAACGCCTGTTGGTATTATCGTCCAGAACAAACTGTTCACCGCTATGAGAAGCACTTCTTCGAGAATGAGGTTGTAAAGACCGGACAATACCGCGACCACCACATCGATGAGGTTGTTGATCGCTGCTTCGTCATGTTCTTCACCCGATTCAACAAAGGCCGGCCACGAGGATTTCCACCTGACAAGGAGGTCTATGTCTGCGAGGCTAGATACAACGAGGACAAATTCAAGCTCAACAAGATCAAGACCTGGGCTAGTTGCGTACCAGACGAAGTGCGTGAGAAGGATTACGAAATGGATCTCTTCGACGTGCCAAGAAAGATGAAGAAGGTTCCTAGCCCGATCAAGCACTTGCTTCGCGAGGACGCAAAGGAGGATGACCCTCTTCCAAAGCCAACTTGGGGTGCTGCTAACGCCCCTCCGATTGTGGGAGCAGTTCACAAGCGACCCCGTGAGGCTAATGTGAGTTTTCTTTGATGAAATCAACTTACTAGAGTATTTTCTAACAAACACAATAGGAATCCCCTCCTCCGGAGCCAACACCATCTCCCCCACCTCCTCGTCCCGCGGAGCCTGTCCGCCGCTCTATTACCTCCGAACGTGCGACAACCTACGGTCAAACCGACACCCCAATGGGCAACACGCTGGACACAGCTCCATCTCCAGCCGCAGTGCAAGATGCATACCGCCAGCAGTTCTCTGCTCTTCGCGCCACCGCTTCCCCCGCCCCCCAGCTCCACCAACAACCATCCTATTCCTCTCACTCCAGCATGGATGCAGCACCACCCCAAACCCCATCCTTCACCGGCCACGGCGGCAACTACGCACCATCGTACGCGCCCCCAGCCTCCGCCCACCCCTCCCGCCTTCGTCACCCCTCCACCCCCAACCCCGTCGCCAACCACGACAGCGGCTACGCCCGCTCAGTGCCGCAGCCACAATCCTACGCGGCACCCCCCGCCGCCGCGCACACTAATGCGTACAACCCCCCGCGCTCAGCAGAGGTATACCACCTCAGCGACGTCGCGAACGCGAGTATCCCCGCCGACGTCCGCGAGCAGTTCCAGCGCGACGACAATGGCCGCGTCCTGTTCTTCACGGCGCCGCCGGTGGATGTGCCGAGGAGGACGGGTAAGGAGGTCGTGGGCCGCCTGCTGGGGCATAGTCTGAAGTACCTTGCTAAGAAGGCGGAGGATGAGGGGAGGCTTACCGAGGCTCTGAAGCTGAGGGATGAGATCCTTGCCGAGGAGGCTGCGGCGAAGAAGAAGGCGGAGGAGGAGAGGGCGGTGCTTGTTAAGGGTGAGGCGAGGAGGTTGCAGGAGGAGGCGGCGTTGAAGTGGCTTGGGGAGCTGAACAAGGGGACGCTGGAGGTTTATAGGCGTATGTATGGGGATGATGCGGAGGGGGTCATGCAGGAGGAGAGGGCGAGACTTGAGAATGTGCATGCGGAGGTGGTGATTGAGAATGAGAGACTGGCGAAGGAGGAACGCGAGAGAGAAGAGCGCAACAAGGTCAAGATGTATAGGTGGAATATCTATCCTTGATTCTGGGGAGGGATGTGGTGCGAGGAGTGGTGGGATCAGATATGGCGTTATGGATTGGGGGAGTTTGGTATATTGAGGAGGAATATGGAGTTGAGACTAAGATCAGTCTTGCGAGACTGATTTTGAAACTGTAACATTAAGACTCACTGTAACATACTTTGATGGGGTACTATAAGCCTCGCAAAGTCTTCGGTAGCATGTAATGTAGTTTAAATCAAAAAATGATCTAATAACTCCTCTTTATATAGTACCGACATGTCGATGCAGTGGATACTCGTATGCAGTTTTTGTAATCATGTAATTTTATATTCATTTTCTTTCGTAACTTTCTTCTAAACTTTCAATCCACCCACCACCACAACTATATCCACAGCCCTCCGTGTGCACGCACAATAGGTATATACATAGAAGTGAAACTTTTTCTTCGCCTCCAAAGAAGGCAGAAAAACAAAGAACATAACGAGAATCTAAAATCTAAAATCTAAAATCCATCTCCACCCAAGGGAACGAGAAGTGCGAATCTAGCCAGATGGGCACTCGCCGAGGAAACCCCACCACTGCTCAGCGTCAAACTGATCAGCAGTGCTAGTCTTCCACATCATGTTGTACGGGTTGAAGAGCATGACGTTAGCCGGGGCAGACTCGAACGCAGACTTGATAGCCGCAATAGCAGTCTCCTGGTTCGATGGCGACGGGACAGCAAGGCCGTTGGTGTTTCCCTTTGACGGCCAACCGGTCTCAGTGATAACGATGTCCTGGCTGCTGTCCGCGAGCTTGGACTTGAGGCTCTCGATGGAGCGGGTCAGGAAGCTGCCGGCGTTGGTGGCGTCGGTGTTGGGGTCGAAGAAGGGGTGGCTGTTGACGGCGCAGTAGTCGGCGTTGTCGCACAGGCTGGGGTTGGCGAGCGTGGCGACGAGGGTGTCGCAGGTGACAACGGGGCCGGTGTAGCCGGCGGCTCTGAGGAGAGTGCGGGCAGAGCTCATGGCGTCGACGACGGCGGACGCGGAGGACTTTCCGCTGTTGACAAGCTCGTTGCCGACGGAGATGGTGTGGATGATGGACCAGTCACCGTTGACAGTGGAAACGATGTCCTTGACAGAGCTCTCGATATCAGTGATATCGAAGATGCCCTGGAAGACCTTCATGCCGTGGGCCTTGGCAGCAGCGACAACGGTCGAGACGGTATCGCAATCAATGCCATAAGTGCGGACGGTGGAGTAACCGCTTCCGAATCCACCGAAATCCTTCAGGACCTGGTCGGCGGTCTTGCAGGTTCCATCCTTGTTGTAGGGGCTGTAGGTGAGACCGTAGCCAGCAGTGGATGGCTCAGATGCGTCCGAGCTGGACGACGCAGAGGCGGATGATGCCGACGAGGGCTTGGTGTCAGCTACCTTATCGGCAACGACTGGCGCAGCTGCCTCTGGAGTTGGAGATGGCGCAGCTGGGACAACAGCGGCCTCGGTCTGAGCGGCGGGCAACTTGGTGGTGGTAGAGACGGGGGTGCCGTTCTGATCAACGTAGACAATGACGTGGGCAATGTCGGAGTTGTCCCGAACAGTCACGTCCTTCTTGGCGTGGAAAGCCTCATGGGCATGGCGTCCTGCGGCTTGTTAGTAGCTGATCCTCGAATAGCGCCTTCCCCAGGCCGCAGAATATAGAAGTGGCTCTACTTACTATGCGGCTGAGCAACAGCAAGCTGGAGCAGCGACAGGGCCGCGAGGGAAAGAGTAGCAGTCTTCATAATGGTAATTTGAGAAGTAGGATTCTATTTGAGCAAGATCTCCAGTTTTTTGCTGAAGCGAGAGAATGTGATAATCCGATGCAGCCACAGGCGCAATCGACGATTTATAATGAAGGAATGACCTTTTTTCTGATATCCGAAGCAGGAACGATTTGATATGAGACAGGAACAAAGACTAGCTCTGTAGATGCGACTGAAAAGGAATGGACAGGAGGTTTATCGAAAACGAATTGAATATCCTCCAGAGGCTTTTGATGGTCGAGTCGCAGACTACAAGAAAAAGGGTTTGCGTGGTCGGTGGGCGGTTGCAAAAATGAAAGTGTGACGAAGAGGAAAGAGTGAAGCTGGGGGGGATGGAAGGCTTCAAATACGTTCAAACAGGAAGCCGCGGTCTGGCCCTGCCCTCTGACCCACCGCAGTCATACTCCAGCACACAACAAGAAAACTGCCTCATTTTTTAGCTGTGGAGGGACTCGAAATATTGAGTTTTCAGTGGGGGAGCGACAGCGGCAACGTCCTGGGTGGCCCACGTACACCACATGCACACCACGGTATGGTGGCTTGGAATGTACTCGTACTTGGGTACAGCAGCGATATGGTGGAGAGCGGGTGGAGAACGACGGGCCAGGCACAGGGTTGATCTGGGCCATAGGGATAGCGAGGGCTTGTGCCGTCGGTCTGGACTCTCTGCAAGAATACACGACTACCCACCGGCAGCAGAGTCCGGGGAGAAGCAAAGAGCCACCGCGACCACCGCGACCACCGCGACGAGACAGAATAGCCGGGGCGGAGCGCCTACTTGCCAAACAGAATGCTCGGCGTTTCGAGTCTGTCGTCGCTACCAAGATGGCCGAGTTCGTGGTTCCGCGAGTGACAACGCAGCAGCTACGCTTTGTGACAAGCTGTAGCGTACCATTGAAGCTCGTCCAGTGGGAAGACAGCCAGTTCATCCGGTCGTAGTCCACTGAGAGTCCGCTGAGAGTCCACTGAGAGGATACTGAGAGGACCCTTCCACACCCTTCTACAGAGCTGGTGAAACCCTAGGGGTCTACGACATTTACCCATGCAGTGCTCATTGGGCGCAGTGGTGCGGGTACCTGGCAGGGAAGAAAGGCAAAAGCGCTCAACCAAGATCAAGGAATGTTTGGTGACGAGTCATGTTGTCGTTCGCTCTTTCGCTATTCGGTCCAGAACAAATGTCAGCCAGCACTAACTCAGTCTCCCCGTGATAAAGAGCCACCACACCGCAAGCCCGCGGAGTTTCCAAAAGAGCTTTTATGGGTTTCGGGGGAAGAATATTTTCATTTTTGCAGTTGCTATAGCCAATGTTAGAATATCCAGCACGTCGAGAGGGGCCATCACAATCACCGAAATTGGTAGGCGTCTGTCTGCCCTACAAGGCCTGCACACAGCCAAGCTTTTCCGCCATCGCCAAGCAAATTCCCACGATCTCTCAACCCGCAGATCTGCTCGCCAATCCTTGCCCTAAGCCAGCCCGGGGCCACGACGACTTCCCCCCCTACACCCCCCCCTCCTCCCTCGACTTGCTCGCAAAGCCAACCCACCGACCGAGCTTGTGAAAAGTCGATGGCTGGCTCTATCTACAGGGCGGTGTTGTACTGTACTTGCCGTCCCACCTTCCCCCGCTCAGGTGCATAACTCCAGTAAGAGACCGCTTTGGGAGTACTTTCTGAGCAAGTATTATCCGCCAGTGTTTCAAGAGGATTCTTAGGGACAGGACGGGACAGGGCGAGACCGGATTGTTCTCTTTTAATCAGGAACGACTGATACGGGAGGCCGAGCTTGTCCAAATAGATGCAACTCTGAGCTGTGCAGAACACGTGCAACTAATGGCCTCCACGAACATCACGTGTGGCTAACCGGGTGGATGACCCCCAAGGTGCTGGCTGCTATAGCTGCCAAACTCACAGTAGAACAGTTCACGGCCCCTCGCTCATCTAGACCATATTCCAGTATCGGATAACCCTCAATTAGACATTAAACATAGCCCCAGCCAGCACGGCCAGACCGTCCATAACCCCCCATCTATAATAATGCATCTCCATGCAGCCCGTACAGCCCCAGTATATAATACCCCCTTCCACCCGACAGAGCTCATCATAATCTATACAATACACAACCCCTCCCCGGCGCACGCACGGTCCCCTCACTTAAGCAGCAGGGGGTACGCCGAGCTTACTGTTCGCCTTCCGCGTCATCACCTTCGTGACCGCGTGGCGAATAACCACACCCGCCTTCTCCGTCTCCTTCTTCGTCAGGCCCGTCGTGACACACACCTTCAGCGCAGGCTGGAGCTGCCATCCCTGCTCCTTAGCTGTGC
This sequence comes from Pseudogymnoascus sp. BL308, assembly GCA_001630595.1. Taxonomy (NCBI): domain Eukaryota; kingdom Fungi; phylum Ascomycota; class Leotiomycetes; order Thelebolales; family Thelebolaceae; genus Pseudogymnoascus; species Pseudogymnoascus sp. BL308. The sequence goes on along the minus strand of LMYD01000187.1, from coordinate 16,240 downwards.
TCGACGGCGCAACTGGCATACCCTTGAGGCGGGTGATGAGGACTCCGTTCGCAAGACACTGTCTATGTTAGCTACCATTCCCCTCGGAGAAACCAATACGAGGGCGTTAGGGATAGGGAAAATAAGAGCTTACCTCGTCCACACACTCCTGCAGCACGCGCTCTTGGTCACCCATGCTCAACCGCCTCGTATTCACCACGTCCGGCTTAAGCACACACAATACCATCGGGTTATCCACCGCGCTCGTCACCGTAATCCAATCACTCCTCGGATCAAGCTGCGCGCGCATCGCCTTGATATTCTCGCGGCACCCCGTCAGGATCTCCGGCATAGTCTGCAGCATCGCCAGCGCCTCGCTGGCCGTCGTGGCCATCATGGCTGGGAGGGCGGCGGAGAAGGTGTACGCCGCGGCGCTGATACGTTGGTGCTCTACGATGTCGGTGGAGCCGGCGCAGAAGCCGCCGCCGGCGCATAGGGGGCCAGAGAGAGAGCCGACGATCATGTCGACGGAGGAGGAGTCGACGTTTTGGGCTTCGGTGACGCCGCGGCCGGTGCGGCCCAGGACGCCGAAGGACCAGGTCTCGTCGAGGATGAGGCGGAATTTGTAGCGGAGGCGGAGTTCAACCTTGGATAATTGTTAGCATGAAGCTTTTAAAGGCCGCGGGTGCGGGAGGGGTAGGTTAGACTAACAACTTTAGGGAGGTCAACGCAGTCACCGACTGTCTCGAAGAGACCCTCGGTGACAATGAATCGCCTGGTAAGCGGCTTCTTCGCCTGCTCCTTCACAACCCTCTGTAGCACCCTCTCCAGATCCTCCATATCATTATGCTCATACCACCTAATCGTGCTACGGCAAATCTGCAGCCCCTTCCTGATAGCATAGTTGCACGCCTTGTCCGCGACAATGATGTCGCCTCTCTTGCTGAACGCAGGGATCACACTCGAGATCGTAGAAAAGGACTGCGCGTACACGATACACGCCTCCGTGCCCAGATGCGAAGCCACGTCCGCCTCGGTCTTCATATGCACATCCTGGGTTCCGTAGAATTGAGGCGGGCCGCAGGGTCCCACGCCGTAGGTGCGGAGCGTCTCAATCGCCTTCTCCTTGATATGTTCGTTGGCCACGAGGTTGTAGTAGTTGTACGACGCGAGGTTGGTGACGGTGCGGCCGTTGGCAAGCTTTGATTTCGGGCCCGACATGCTGACGCACATGTTAGCTCCTGCCAGCTACCTGCCACAGCTTCGGCGGGGGAGGGGAATGGACATACCCAACAATAACCGGCAGCTTCTCCTGCACATTCTCCTCAAACGCCGTCAACGGCGCCACCAGCGGCTCAGGGGTCCACTCATCCACCAAATCATCAATCTCCTATCCCCCCCTTCACGTCAGCACCCCCCTTCTCTCACTGGCAACAGACGAGCAAGAGCTGTACATACCTCCTCGGAAAGCGTAACGAAATTCTGCCTATGCGTCGAGTAACTCGGCGCCAGCAGGTACCTCACAAAGAAGACCACGAGGATAAGCTCGATGGCCGAGCGGACCGGGTCGTTCTGGTAGCTCGAGCGCACGTAGCGGATCAGCATGGCCGAGCCGGGCACCTTTTGGAATTGGTCCGCGGCCTCGTTCATGTAGCCGAGGACCAGCTTTTGCGCATCGTGGAGGTCCATTGTTGCTGCTCGTGTGCTTCGGGTTTATTGTTCGTCGCGGCGGTTGGCGTGGACGTTTCCAGGAAGATTTCCGACCTCCCGAACGAAGTCGACCCCCGAATTCGTTCGGGAGGTCGGAACCTCGTTTACTGAAACGCCGATGGGTGGTCATATATATGCGTCACGTGATACGCCAGTATTTGGGTAGGACAGCTATCTTTTATGATAAATGGAAACGTGTTTATAATAGATTCCTGGTGTTACAGGTATTATTCTGCCTTCTAAATAACTTTGCAGTAAAATAATTTTGTGACTATATTCGCCAATTGAAACAAAATGCGTTCTTCACTCATCCTCATCATCACTAACACCCTTACCATCTTAGCATCACCACTCACTGAACGTCAGACTGGCCTCGCATGCTCAGCTTGCCCAGGACGACCCTGCGATGCCATCATCCAGTGCCCTGTGGGAAAATGCTGTGGTGTGAAGAAGGGGGATGCACCTTGTGTATGTCATCACTATCTAACCCATCCGGAGAATATATATATTCTGTATATATAAAAGTGAATAAATTAACTAATAATAAAAATATTTCCTAGATCGACTGCCCCCAATCTCTCACCTGCTCAGCCTGTCCCGGGCTTCTATGCCCTGCTCTCATCGAATGCCCCGTTGGCAAATGCTGTGGTGAGAAAAAGGGCGATTCTCCATGTGTATGTCTCACCTTCCAATTCTCATATATACCCACAGAGTATCGTCCCTTTCTAATCCCAATCAGATTGACTGCCCCCCATTGACAACCGCTCAATACGAGTATCTACCCTGGAGAACATCTCCTCGGGAATCGGGGACGATCTAAGTGAATCCCGAGGAAAAGTTAATAGGCATGATCAGCCTGTAGGAGGCAAGAGGCGGCGCTGCGTCCATTGATACTCGAGTGGTCCAGGAGAACTCAGCCATGCCAAGCAGACCGACATGCACTCATTTGCAACTGCACAATATCACATCTCAGAAGACCCAGCCGTAGCCACACAGTTATGTTAAAAAGCTGTAAAATTCGATTCCCTATATATATATATATCCTCCCAATGCAGCACCAGCCCCCCCATCCTTCCTGTACATATCCATTCCGATCACCCACAACAACAGCCAACACAATCAATCAAGCAAGCTCGAACGATCAAATCAATCAATCTACAAAAAAAAAAAAGCCAACTTGGTTGCTAGTAAAACGAAAACCTCTACAAGGTACATCATCCCATTCCGAACCCCCCACCCCCCCTTTCCCACCAAAAAAAGAACTTTCAAAATACATTCATGAACCGCGTAATAAAACAATCTCTCTCTCCTCCTCCCCCCACTTACCCAAATTCAAAGGGCCTTTTTTCCAGAGAGATGAGCACCCCTTGCTCCCTTCTATTCACATATACACAACCGCTTTCCCCTTCCCCCTAAATCTAAAGCAGCTTAACACTCCTCTTCCTCCTGCTGTCGCTGCTGTCGCTGCTATCGCCAGTCGCCTCCGCATCGCCACTGCCGCTGTCGTCAGTAGCAGACTCGGTCGCGCCGGCCTTGGCCAGGACAGAGGACTCCGAGGACAAGATAAGAGTGTTCGATGGTCCGGTGTCGTTGTACCATACCGACGTGCGGTTGTTGGGCTGGAACAGGAGACCGATCATGTTGTCGTTCGTGCCACCAATGGCGTCCTTGAGATCATCAACTTTCACCTGGCGGCCACCAAGTACAGGGGCGACAGCCAATGCCAGGAAGACGACGAACAGAGTGAAGTACATGATGGCAAAGCGCCACACACGTCTCTTTCGTAGCTTGGACTGCTTCATGGTATATATAGGAGGACGGATTTGACGACTAAAAAAATGTTAGCATGATTCTTAAAACAACTTCACTCTGTGTACGTACCTAGGTCTGAGCCAAAAGAGCATGACGGAGTGAACCGTGTCGATGTGGGGAATGCAGACAAGCGGCAACATGGTGAACAGCAGCATATGTCCCAGGATGAAGTCTCCAGCGAACATGCCCAACTCGGTGATCTTACACAGGAATTCTCTGGCTGGTTGCGACATAGAATGCCATCCCATAGAGTACCATTTACCAGTCCAGAAGGCGATGTTGGAAGTGTCGTTCTTGAATTCTCTCGTAAGGGCGAGCGAGATGATGAGCTTGTACAGGAATCGCTGGATCGCGGCTGCACAGATGACACCGAGAAGTGCTCTTGCGAAGTTGAAACCCTCCAAGAGCATCATGACCTCGAAGAAGACGATGATCATGATGACAGCAATGGCGTGGGCAATCGCGGCAAGCACAGAACCGAATTTCTTGCAGCACATGCTAAGAACCGGGCCCATACAACAAGCCATGGCGAAGAACATCGCGCAGACACCGGCGTTTACAGCAACAGGTGCCAGTGCGACCAGGGCAACACGAATGATCGAATGTGTTGGCTTCGTTTCGTCCGGATCGACACCAGTTTGAGCGTTGATGAAAGTATATGGTATTAAGGTAATGCCGACAAGAATAAGAGGGCCGATAATCTCCCCATAGACGAGGTTGGTGAACGATGCACGTGGAACATCACCAGACATCTGAGCGGATGGTTCTCCAAGGGCCTTGCGCTTGTAACCTGTAATCCTGGTACGTGAGAGGCGGCAGTACGCAATCCAAGAAGACGAGTGAGATCTAGAATTGCCTCTGGACAGCCAACGCAGGAAGTCGCGGTAGTCGATGAAGAAGTCGCTCCACGAGAACTGATGAGGATTGTAGAGGAAAGGCGAAATGCAAAGAGCCAATAGCGAAATCCAGAAGTAGACCAAGGCTGGTTGCCAGATGGTAATCGTTGCGAATAACAACATCATCAACATCCTAGATCCCAAGTAAATGGAAGGTCCGGCAAAGCGAGAGAATAAGACCCCGAAAGGAATACGAGCAGTTGCAAAACCACGACCCGTTCCAATGTACCTGGCACCACCGAAGGACAAATTCTGAGTAACAGAGTTTGCGTAGATCTGGCAGACGAACACCTCGAAGAGTGGCGACAGGGAGCCAATCATCTTGGCAAAACGGGTGGCAGCGCGCCAGAAACCACGTTCTGTTGCCTCTTGGACCATGAGCGGAATGAAGGAGATGAAGAGCACGATGAAAATCGAGATAACACAACGCCACACCCAGTCCATGATGGGCAGGATATCGTTACAGCCTGTTGGGTTCTTCTCGTCGGTGATCGGGACACCTGGGTCGAAGACGCAAGCAATAACCTCGTATCTAAGGGCACCCAAGTTGATGAGACACAGCATGAACATCTGGACAGACAACATGATGAAGATATTGTTCAAATGGAAACCGGGATGGGCGTAGTAGAACGAAAGGAATCGATCGAGAGGCAGTTGCGTTCCGAGATAGTAGTATTCACGAGACAACATCTGCTCTCCCATACCAGTTCCAATCTTAGTGGTGAAGTTCAGAATAGATCCAAATCCGAGATCACGACCCTTGCCGCACTGATAGTACTCGCAGTGCTTGATGCGACCACCACGAAGGAGCGCGTTCATACCAGCGTAAATATCTTCGTTGAGATGCAGTCCCTTCTGGGCCTTGGAGACACCTCCACGCGTTGTCATGAAAATACCGTTTAGGAAATCGGGATGACCGTAATGGAGCTTGCCACCGATTTGAGCCAATGTACGGGCGAAGAGAGTACCGAACGTCTGTTCCTTTCCGGCAGCAACGTCACCAAGGATACCAATGTTCTCAGAGAAAATGTACTCGCGAGCTCCCAGAATAGCGACCGGGTTGGTCTTGTCAGGCTTGGAGCCAGGGGCGTAAGGCGAAACGTTATCAGTGACCATTTCCTCAAATTCTGCAAGAACGCTGCGAATCTTGAGGCACTCCTCGAGATAGTTGTCCTGGTTAGCGTCGATAAGCTGGAGATATTCTCCGCGGTAGAAGATAATAGAGTGGTTTTGGTTGTCGGACTTTCCGTCACCGAGGATAGGGTTACCAGAGAGCTGAATACGGAACTTTGGTCGTCTCATGCCGTTCTCCATGATCTCAGAGTGACCATCAATCAACGAAGAGTATAGGCGGGGCTCGTCGCCTTCGGTCAAAGGTGGCTCCTCGTCCAGGTAAGCGATTTGAAGATCCGGGTACGCGCGAAGAAGGAATTCAGTGTTCTCCATCTCCTCTTTCTTGAACTTGGCGTAACGTTGCATAGAGACGACGATCTTGAACTTGCGGCGAGCCATTCTTTCGAGCTCGCGCTCAAGCTTGTCGGAGTTACCGCCAAACATCTGAACAACTTCAGGGTTCTCAACACGGTAGAGCAGCTTGATGGCACGGCTGTAGTTCATGAAACCAGAGATAGTACGGTAGAGAGTTTGCGAGCGAAGAGATGCCCAGATACGGGTACGAAGAGTGTACTCCGGTGCAGCTGACTTGAAACCAATGCAGTAGAACGGAAGATCATCAATCTTGCTCTTCGATGCATCCTTGTCATTTTTTTCATCTCCATTGAACTGAGAAGTTTCATCGGCGAGAATCTTGGTGTCCTTAACGAAGCAGTCCCATTCGTGTGGATGCAGTTGCTTGAGGTATTCCAGGAGAGTGACACGGGAGTACGGCTCATCCTCACGAATAATCTCGCGGAGAGTAAGGAGAATCTTCTCGCTGTAGTGAGGAATCAGGACAGTAAACGTTGGCATGTTGTCCACAGGCAATGGCTCAGGAATAGGCGTTGACAGCGATTGCGCGAAGAAAGAAATTCTGCGCTCGGCCTCACTCTGGCTGGGGAAAAACTCGGTCTGGAACGAATGATCTTCCTGAGAGACGAAGAATGTAGGCGCGCGAAGTGTTCTCTTGCCTTCCTGCTCAGAAGGAACTTGATGGTAGAGAAGCTTCTGGACGTGGTCGATGGCGAGGAGATGCTCGCGGTACATGGAGATAACGATAGCGTTCCAGATCTGAGAGATCAACACCTTGGGCTTATATTTGATCTCCATGTCCGTAGTCGCCAAAACCTTTGAGTAGATGCGCTTTGGCAGGCGAGAGAAGATATTTCTCCACGGTGTCCAGATGGAGATACCGAGGTAGAAAGACCTGGCAACGGAGAACAGTGAGTTCATGATAATATACCACAGGAAGGTATCGAGGAAGAACAGCAGAATATCGGTGAAGACCATCAATCCCAGGAGGAATTTTGGTTGAATATGACACAGAACCGCAGCAGCTTTTCCCGTGCCCAAAATAGCATCTCCCATACACTGACGGATCTTCATCGTTGACAAAATTCGGATGGGGTCACGAATAGAGAGCGTCAGGTACTGGTAAGAGGCCGCAAATTTGGGCACAAACACGCAGACCCATAATCCGTACGACATGTAAATGTCATTGCCAGTAAGTCGCGGGTAACTTGCGGTAAATGTCTGACTGGCAACGTATTTCCTGGTGTTCTTGGTGAGGTAGCTACCAAACAGACCGCCAAGGGGCATGAATGCAAAGAAGAAAAAAGTGATCAGCGCAATGATGAATTGGACGATTGCGAGGATTTTGCCAATATACGTCTCCTCACCACCAAAACCGAAGACGTAGACACTCGGTGCAAGGTTGAGGATGAAGACGGCGATCAGGAAAAGCAGCCGCTTTGTGAGATGTTGTGCACCGGCCCATTTGCGAGGAACATAGGCCCATTCAGCAACACTGGCGATAATCATAATAAGAGAGACGATAACACCACCGAGGCCAACGGCAGACCATCGCGACGCAGTTGAGGGTTGATTGTTCAGTCGTTGTTCGTAGTTGTGTGTGTACAGAGTTGGAGAGTTGACGGCGGTGAAGAACCAGAAGGCACCAATGTGGATAACCCAGATGCGGTTGAAGTTGACAATAAGATGGAACCACGAGCGAGACTCCTTGTAGGTCTTGAAGAACACCTTGTTCCAGTTGACCTCCGTTAGCTTCAAGTAGCGCTCAGCAGGAGGAAAGTCAACCATTCGGCTCTTGTCCTCCATTATGATGCGCTCAATTCCCTCTGGGTACCAGAAGAGCTGGTTACAATCATCATATCCGATGACCTGGGCGTGGTCGCGTTCGCGGCGAATGTACTTTCCGTCCACGATCTCGTATCCCTGATCTCTGCAGTATTGGTACAGCGGGGTGATGACATTGTTGAGGTAAGTGAACTCATCCACTGGCTCAACAAGGTTCTGGCACGCGGGCGAGTTCAGGTAGTCGTCGGCGCACTTGAAGATGAAGCACAAGCACTCGGGCATGAAGCGGACTTGGTTTGCCTCACCCCAACAGAGCAGGTAAAGAGCAACCTGTCGCACACGATCATGCTGAGACATGCGGTTCATCCGCGTCTTCCAGCGGTACTCGGCAGCCTCGAGACTGTTGTCCCCCTCCATTTCTTCCAAGGTCTGCGCCTCGTTTTCGGCTTCAGGGTTGGCATTCTTCTTCTTCGCAGCCTTGCGGGCCTTGCGAGTGCGTCTGTTTGCTTTTCCAAGCTTCATGTTTGCGAATCCTACCGCATCATCCAAATCCAGATGGGCAGCGAAGTACCACTTCCTGTAGTTGGCATTGTCTCCTCCGATGTAATCGGCGTGGAGGGAAAGTAAGGCCTGGTTGGGAGTCATGCGGGAAGCGCGAGAGTCCAGGAGCGTCATGAAATGGTCGTACATGTTCCTCATGCTGTCACGTTGAAAACCAAACTTTGCAGTCAAGTCAAGAAAAATATCCTCGACCTCCTCCTTCGACAGAGGGATCTGCGCATCCGCAGTCCAGGCTGGGTATGGCTCGCGAGAACGTTGCCCAGATGGCAGGACGTTGTTGTAGTCCATGCCATAGTTGGGGGTGGAGGCACCCGAAGATCGGTTTCCGCCGTACGAAATCTGCGAGGAAGGTGGGCGGTAGCCACGGCCTCCCATCTGGCTTTCGTTGTAGCTGTTGTAGCGCTCATCGCCACGGCCGTAGTAGTCCATGTCGGTGGCCCGAGCCATATCAGATCTCATGGTGAAGTCACTGAATGTCTCAGAGTCCTCCTCGGAATCTCCACGCATCTTGCCCTTGGGGTAGTCGCCGCCATGGCCTTGGGGGTGCTGCCCGTTTTGATCGTAATACTGGTCATTGTAGTATCCGTCGTTGTACTGGCCATTGTCATGGCCTCCCTCGTAGTACCCACCATCCTGCTGGTACGGGTTGTTGGCATCGGCATTGTAATAGCCACTGCGCAATAGTTAGCAAAGTATCTGGTGAAGTATGCTGAGATTCAACTCACGCCTCGTCGTAATACCCGTCCTGGCCTTGTTGGTGACCATGCTGGTCATGGTGGCCTCCATGTTGGTCGGTGTACCCTTGATCGGCGTACCCTCCCGCTCGGTCATCGTAGTAACCTTGATTGTTCTGGTGATCGTCTTGATAATAGGAATCAGTGTTTCCCTGGTGGTGGGGATCATGATGGCCGTAGCCATCATTATAATGATCCGCCTGCGGCGGATGACCCGACATTTTTGCGTTCAATAGAGCAGGACAAAACTGTTGAGCGCTGTCAGTATAACAATCCGATGCCTTGTCGTTCGAGCAAAGCCTCCGAGGGACGGGATTGGAACGTACATCTTAGTTTGACATTGATAAAGATTCCAAGATTCCGCTTCGTAATAAAAAGAGAGCAAGCTCGGACTCCGTCGAATAGCTGATGTTCGAAAGGGTTCGGTTGTCCGGAGATTGAGGAAAGAACGATTGTTGACAGAACGACCAGTCGCGACCGTCAGATTATGGGACAAATATTAAGCGTTCAACGAGCGAAAGTTGGGGAGGAACGAAAAGTTTCGAGAAGAAAGAGACTGAAGAAGGGTCACTCAATCAGCGATTAGGTGATTCAGTGATTCAGTTTCCCTGATGCTGGGAGACCGTGATACGTGGTTGCTCAACTGAACTGTGGTGTTCAGTTGTTTTTTGTTCAGGTACGGCGGCGGGATCGTAGGCGGATTATTGGCGGTGCAGCGAAATCAAAGGGAAATCAATCATCAACTTTGTAACGAGAGTCGGGGGGGCGCAGCAAGAATCACACAAAACGACGACAACGCAATGACGATGACGACCGGAAATGCGACGAAAAAGGAGGACAACGATAGACCACGACCTTTTTTTGGAGATGTCGAGAGAGGTCTAAAGGGTGTCGGTCGTTGGAGAGAGAGAGGGATGGGAAAAGGGAGCAATCGGAGTTTGAGGTCGAAATGTCAGGAGTTTTGCAAGATCACGGCTGGGCTGGTTGTTGGCCTATTCGTAGTGGGGACCGCAGGCATTCCAAGTTACGACCCCAGCCAGGCTGTACCAGCGGAAAAAGTACAGATTATTGTGCATTAAGGGGATTTATTACAGAGCAACGCACAGGCACACACACAAATACACACACAGAGACACACACAGGCACTGGTTAAAGTGCAGCGGGGGTACTTTACTAGCAAGTCTGGGTTGGTATCTTTAAATTTAGAATGCAAGTGTACTCTATAGTGTACTCTATAGCGAAGTACTACTGCAGGATGCTGTATTGTAATTGTTCCATCCAGAACGGCCGACTCCACCATCAACCACCTTAGTGGGCTGGGCTGGGTAAAAAAGAAAAGGGCTGGGTCCTGGGCTGTACACGGCGGCGTTGTACCTGCGCCAGATTTGTGGAGGAGCTGGAGATGTGGACTGGATGGACTTTGCTGAGGACGGAGAACGGAGCATCACAGTACAGTACAGTATCCACAGATCTGACGATACCAGCGATTACCAGCCGTCGAGACCAGACCAGCGATAGATATGGATATGCCCTTTGCACCCGCCTCTCCATACAAGAAGAACGGAGATTCCGCCGGCTCGGTGCTTCAAAAATCGTCGCCGAAATTTCATTTCAATGGGACAGGAAGCTGGATAAATACCAAGTCGGCGAATAACTACACGCATCATTTAGCTAACCAGTTCCTTTCGCAGCAGCTCAGCTCAGTTTAGTTGTCACGGCCGAGCCGAGCCCAGTCCCCTTCAGAGCCTTGGTTACCCAGTGGGAGTGCTCGCTGTTCCCGGTGTCAACGAAACGGAACCAGAAACCAGCAGCCAGCAACCAGAAACGTCACTGCTAAACACTCCCACCATCCCCTAAAAATACAATTCCCCAGCACTTGCATAGCATTTTCTTCCACACTCTTCTGCACTCTCTCCAGCACTAATCCCACTACTACCCCCAACGGAAATCCACAGCCTGTGATAGTGACGTCTTTGCCCATTCGTGGACCCCGTCGAAAGCGGAAAACTTGGAAAAGATACATGGGCTACATCTTGGGTCCTCTTATCGCCAGCCCCTGAGATCCGCATCGTCGCCTGTCCCATCGCGGTTTAGCGCGGGACAACACTCAAACAGCGACAGGTTAAGCGTGAGGCAAGCGTCAGGCAAGCGACCGACCGGCCCCTGTCGAGCGTTTCTGCGTGTGGGTGTGGGTGTGGGTGTGTGCGCTGGTGGTGGTTTGTTGGTGGTGGGTGGTGGGTGGTGGGTGGGAAAGGGAGAAAGGGAGAAGGGAGCTAGGTACTTGTTGGTCCCGTTGGTGTTGGCTGGGTGTTTCTGGTACTCGACGGCTCGCCCCACCAATAAATATCGCCCACTCCCACTCCCACTGCGGGTTCCGGAGCTTCCGTGGTACAGCAAAAGTCGGGACATGGGCGGATGGCTGTACTCTAACTTAGCATAGCAATAATCCTCGAAATAACCCTCTTTCTAGTAGTGTTTTTTCCTAGACTGCTCCACGATGGAGTCCAATTGCGGTATTTCCTTACTCCCATACTCCTATCCTTACACTATGAACTACACAGCACAGTACCGTAGGATCAGACTTCACTTTCACAAACATCTGCTCCTGAAAAACCCTTCACTTACCATTATGCATCCCTCCCTTCCTGCAAAGGATCGCAAAAATAGGAGTGACGGCATCGTAAAGCTGACCACACAGATGAATTACGAGGTACCTCCATCCCAAGTACACACACACCCAGAACAAGTACCTGGATGCCACCACACACACACACCTTTTTGCATTTCCCGCTCTCCCCGCTCCCACCTCCTCCAGCAATCCCATTGGCTAATTGGCCGCCCTTAGCACCAACTGTGTGCAGCGCAATAGAAGCACTGCGCTGAACCATGCCCCCAGGAGATGCTCCCGTCCCCGCTAGATCCAGGAATAATCACCGCAATGGGCCCATGTTTCGGATATTTGTTGTCGTTATGTAAATGAGCATCCTGCGCTACGAGTTCGCCACAGTTGGTTGGGAAGGGGTAATTATATCGCCACGCCACAGGGAGAGAAGGGGTAGAGAGGGCCTTTCAGTGGCTGAGGAATTGGGATCCTGATGTTTGGAGTTGGGGGTGAGGGCACATTGGTTGGTTTCTGTGTGTTGCCGTCGATAGACGCGGGTGTGGTGGCTACAGTACAACCAGTCGTGGGCGCACACCAGTGGTTGGTGTCTCTCGCCGTCAGAACCCATCAGAAACCTGAAAACTGAGAACCTTAGCATTGCTGCTTGGTCAGGCATTGGCAATTCTGAGAAAGACGGTGTACATGCTATACAGTGCTGTACTTACCCCACTGGTCAGCGACGGACATCTCGAAACAGCGCAATCAACAGCGTAAGATTACTGTGAGTACATGGGGCTATTTCCGTGTTGGAGAGCAGTATCACAGTTGCCCCTGAGCGAGGGCAGCAAACTCGCTTCCCCAATCACGTGCTGGAGTACTGGCCGTTGGCCGTCCGTGGGTGATGGGCGATGGGATGGGCACGGAGACTATCGATATGGGAGAGTGGGAGAGTGCCGTACAGGACAGTACAGTACATTGCTCGTACCTCTCTTTTTACCTGGGCATCTGGGCATGTTCCAGTAGAGGACGACTCCGTATGTACAGTAGTGTACTGTGCAGGCTTCGTAAACACAATATTGCCTCGTAGCAGGTTTAAATCAGGATACGAAGGAGGAGCCCGAGGAGCCCGTGGAGGCCGCGGCTTTACATATATAGCATCTCCGTAGCAAAAGCTGCCGCCCACCACCCGCCTTCATACAACCCGTACAATCACAATCGACGATGCCGCATCCCCTTCCGCACTCCGCACATCTTCTCCAAAGCCAACGCCCGCAAAGACATTGCGACGCGCGTATTGCATGTGCCCTCCGCCGACGCAGGGCAAATCGGAGGCGGCACAATGCAAACTTTCTCCGCAATCTCGTACAATAGTACAATTAGTACCCCATCACAGCGGCTCTAGCGGTGCTTGGATTTGCACAGCCCACCTGCTCCGACAGTCCGTTGCCGTTGCCCTTTGAGCCCTAAAGTTGTGCTCGTCACTGCATTTTACTACTTTCGTCCTCGGCGTTAATCCGCTTGTACCAGAGGTTCCATCGACCCCCTTGCACCACCCTGTAACAGTCCACCCACTGCCAATCCACAGCCAATCTCTTCACACTACCAAGTCCCATCCAAGCAAATCCAAGGCCCATTTCCCTCCATCTCCCCCAATCCCCCAAGACCCCCCAAGGCTCCTGAGGCCCCTAAGGTCCCTCTTGGGTAGTACCGCCAATGCTACAGCCCACCCCCTGACGCCCCAAGATTGATTGATCTGAGTGAGATATGAAGCATCGCCGGACCACCTTTGTTTGATCTCGCTCGTATTTCCCTCCTCTTGTCTCTTGTCTTCATCTTTCCCGCCGTTCGCACCTTCCTTTCAGTGCGAGTAGCTGTGTCTTTTTTCAACTCAGTCGCGCCTTCTCAACACTCTTTTAAACACCTATTAAAAACTACTTTACTTACCTTTGGGTATCTCTCGTTAACTTTACATCTGATCGTCCCGATTGACTAAAGTGCTCCAATTATCTTTCCAAGTATCGCAATCATCTTCGAACAGACCCGGTTCTTACCATCCTGATCTTCAGAGAGAGTTTACAAGATCATCATGAAATCCTTCAGTCTTGCGTCTGCTGCGGCGACAGCATTCGCTGGAGCCGCCCTCCTTGTCTCATCTGTCAAGGCGGATGTGGACCCCATTGTGATCAAGGTATGTCAATTGTTCATCCCGACTTCCTCTAGAGCTCCTCCTAACGAATCCCAGGGATCTCACTTCTTCTACAAGACGAACGGCACCGAGTTCTTCATCAAGGGTATCGCATACCAGCAAGAAGCTGTCGCCAATGGCACCGAGTCTTCCACCGCGAAGACGTACACCGACCCTCTCGCCGATGTCGAGAGCTGCACTCGCGACGTGCCGCTGTTGAGCGAGCTCGGTACCAACGTCATCCGTGTGTACGCCATTGACCCGACAAAGGACCACAAGGAGTGCATGACCCTCCTCGAGAACGCCGGAATCTACGTTATTCAGGATCTTTCCAACCCCCAGAACTCGATCGAGCGTGACAACCCATCATGGACTACCTCGCTCTTCGAGGGCTACGCCGCGGTCATCGACGAGATGTCCCAGTACACCAACACCCTCGGCTTCTTTGCCGGTAACGAGGTCTCCAACCAGGCTAACAACACCAACGCCAGTGCCTACGTCAAGGCCGCTGTCCGTGATTCCAAGGCTTACATCAAGACCAAGGGTTACAGAGAGATTGGTGTTGGTTACGCTACCAACGATGATGCTGAGATCCGTGATGACCTCGCTGACTACTTCAACTGCGGAAAGGCCGAGGAGTCCATCGATTTCTGGGGTTACAACATCTACTCGTGGTGCGGAAAGTCCTCCTTCCAGAAGTCAGGATTCGACGTCAGGACCAAGGAGTTTGAGGATTACAACGTCCCCGTTTTCTTCGCTGAGTACGGTTGCAACGTGCCATCTCCCCGTGTCTTCACCGAGGTTGAGGCTATCTACGGTCCCCAGATGACTGATGTCTGGTCCGGTGGTATCGTCTACATGTACTTCCAGGAGGAGAACAACTACGGTAAGTCCCTCTCGGAGCTTGCATTATAATATCGTCTAACAATGCACAGGTCTTGTCAAGGTCGATGGCGACTCCGTCAGCAAGCTCGAGGATTTCAGCGTCCTCGCCACCCAGGTTGCCAAGGTCTCCCCCAGCTTCACCGCCGCGTCTGCCTACAACCCCACCAACACCGCCGCCCGCTCCTGCCCAAGCGTCGACGCCGGCTGGGCCGCCAGCAGCACCCTCCCCCCGATCGCCAACTCCAAGGTCTGCGAGTGCATGGTCAAGTCCCTCGGCTGCGTCGCCAAGTCCGGCCTGAGCGGCGAGGACATCGCCGAGCAGTTCGACGCCGTCTGCGGCCTCGACGCCGCCGCCTGCACGGGCATCAACGGCAACGCCACCACCGGCAAGTACGGCGCGTACTCCATGTGCTCTGCCCAGCAGAAGCTCTCCTTCTCCTTCGACCAGTACTTCCAGGCCCAGGACAGCGACGCCACCGCCTGCGACTTCAGCGGCAACGCCGAGACCCAGACTGGCGCCACGGCCGATGACTGCACCTCCCTCCTCGCGGCTGCGGGCAAGGACGGCTCGGGAACTGTCACCGACACCCCCACTGATGGCAGCACGGGCACTGATGGCTCTGATGGCTCCGAGACCTCTGATAGCGCTGCCTCGGGCATGATGATCCCTCGCTTCGAGATGGGTGCGTTGTCTTTGGGCTCGTATGTGTTTGTGACTGTGCTGGCGGGGATGGGTATGGTTCTTTTGTAAATCAATTAGAATGAGAGAAGAGAGCAAAAAACCGCAATATTGGGGGCGCTTTTTTTATCCATAAGTCGTTTTGCTGTTGCTACAGTGTTGGCTTGTTTATTATGTTTATACCTGTGTAGTGTAGTGAATGAGGAGGGGAGCTATGTTTCTAAACTTTTTATGATTCTTTTGGGAGCATTCATTGCCGGTGGGGGGAAAGTCGAGTCAAGATGTATTTTCTGAGTTGGCTTGGGATGAGGATTGGATGGATAGAGTAGTAGTGTATTGGAAGTAATCCATGTTTAATTTGAATGGTTTTGTGCATATTTTTGATGAGCGATGTGAATGGATGAATGTGAGACTGTATTATGTACCATTAATTTGCTGTATTTGACTTGTTTCCTTAGTTCCCTTGGAGCATTCGTCGTGTACTGTATGCTGTAGCTGGTCAGCGAAGCTTATCGAGCCTCTGAGATTCTTATCACCCTGTTGCCCCACCAACAAGCATACCCGTAAACACCTACCGATCGACCGATCGACGACGACGAGAAACTTGTCGAAATTCAATCAGCGGCACTTTATACGACACCGACGCATCTGTATTACTAGACGACAGGGCAGGGTAGAGCAGAGCAGCACACGTGCTGCTAGGGAAATTAATAACCAGAGGAAAGCGAATATGGCGCGCCGCGCAATCCTAATCGACGACAGCGACGACGACGACTCACTCCCCGAACTCGCAACCCTTTTAAAAACCAAAGATCCCAAGACGATAGGAGGAGGAGGAGGAGGTAGAGCGAAAAAGACAGAGGCGACACCGAAGCCGAGGAGGAGGGTGTTGAATGGGGTGTCTGATAATCCGCTTCTGAGGCCGTTGGGGAGGGAGGTGGGGAG
>LMYD01000186.1:0-19529 GCA_001630595.1 Pseudogymnoascus sp. BL308 | reverse complement strand
CGAGGAGTGGGATCGCGCGGGGAAGGGGTGGTCATATAAGGATGTTAATGGGTTTACGAGTTATTGGCCTGATGGGATGAGGCGGCGGAGTTGGAACGGGGGGGAGACGCCGGATTGGGCGGCGACGAGGCGGTAGAAGTGTGTGTGTGTATGGGCGTTTTTTGGCTTTGGCGGGGTGGGATTCGGAGTTTCGGGGGGACATATTCGATGGATATATTGGATGGCATTTTGGGGGAAGAGAGGGGCTGTTACGTATTTACGAGCTGTAAGTTGAATATGGAGCGATATAGAGTACATAGCGGGGATGCATACATATATAATGGCTGCAAGTCGTTGCAGTATTTCCTGGCCTGGGCTTCACTTCTTCAGTTGCGTCATGGTAGGTGTGAGTTTCGACGACGAGTGCGAGAGAATCCACGTATATATATATAGGTATGATGGAGACGTCCCGAGGTCACGCAGCGTCGATAACTGAACTCAGGATCACCAACATGACCTTATTGGGTCTGTTCCTGTGTCGAAATGAACTTTTCAGCTTGGGTTGAGATGCTGCGTCCACGCTCGCCTTGACGGAAGAAGCTGTTGGCTATGCAGTGACAAGAAAGCTACGGTGACAGGAATAGGCCAGTGACGGCGAGAAACTACAGCGGTAGGAAGTGGGAGCGTCACAACAGACGTTATCTGCTTCGGGTGCGTTCTCGCTGCTTGACGCGATGGAACACATCCTGCACAGCAAATATGTGTGGACGCCATCACTTCTTCCGGTCCCTCAAAGGTGTCAATGGTGCGCGTGATGTCCCTTTTCTATAATAAAAAAGCTCTCGGGTAGGAAGTACCACAGCAATATCAATCTTGTAGTCTAGCTCCTAGCTCACACGGCTTGCATAGGTACAGGTATGTGGTGGTAAAGCTCCATAAACAGCCACTGTTACACCTTCATCCCAAATCCCCTCCCATAAATAACATCCGAACTCCATAATCCCCCCTTCCTCCGCCCATAAATCCATATCGCACCAAAATACCCTCCACAACGAGAACCAGCTCGACGACCCACCACCCCCTTAAATAACCTCATTCATAAACCCACCCGCCCTCGCAAACCTTGACTGATACTCCCTCAAATCCGCCCAATTCCTCAGGTCACCCTCGCCCTCTTCCTCCTCCCCGCTCGCCCTCCCACCCTCAAACCGCATCAGCACATCCAGGAACCTTCCCAAATACTCTTCCGCCCGCCTCGCCAAGGGGCCCTTGTGGTTCCGCGGCGTATCAAGTAGCGTCGCTGCGATCTGCCTGATTTTATTCAGGAACGAACCTCCGTTAGGCTCCATGTTCACTTGGCTGATACTACTCAGCACCTTCAGCAGGTCCTGGACGATCGTCTCCCTCTCGGCAGCCATGCGCGTCGCGATGGCGTCGGAGATTGCATCAGCCCCCATCTCCAGTGGCGCGGGGACGGGCTGCAAAAAGGTACCCGTGGGGCTGATCATGCGTCCGCTGTCATGGGGGATACTCTCGCGTCGCTGCGGCGCGGGTTGTTGGCCAGCCGCAGCAGCAGCGACGCTAGCTTCATGCGCGTCGAGGAGGTTAAAGTATTTCTCAACAAGGTAACTGCGGGTCCCCAGTTGCGAGGCGTAGATATTAGCTTTCTGGATCTCGTACTGTAGTTGGCGCTTCTGGTCTACAGGAGGCTCGTTGGTTGTGTGGCGCGGCGGCGGAGGTGGAGGGGGGTAGATCTGTCCGAAGCCTTGGGGCTGGGCGTGTGGGTAGTAGAGCGGTTTCGAGGTGTCTTCGCGGAGGGGAGGGGAGTGGATCGTGCTGTGGTGCGCGTCGGTGGCGGAGCTGCTGCCGTGGGGCGGCTCGTGGCCGAAGCGGCCGGGCTCGTTGCCGGCTTCGAGGCGGAGCTCTTCGGGGATGTTTTCAAGCGTGCGCTTGACGTTCTCGACGCATTCTTCGAGGACGCGCTTCTGGCGTGGCCAGTCGAAGAGTTGGTCTATGCCGTAGGCGAGCTCCATTGTGGCTAGGGGCGTGCAGGTCATGTAGATCTGGATTCCGAGGTTGAAGCCGGCGAGTTTGGAGACGGCGCCAGGGGGTTGGGAGACGATGTGGGTGGCGAAGATGTATTGGTCGTCGATGGGGAGGGGTAGAGGAGGATAGGGGTTAGAGGGAGTCGGGGGAGGGATAGTGAGTTCGGCAAAGTAGGCACCGAGTTGTTGCAACGAGCTGGTAGAGTTAGATGAGTGATTTGGGGTATAAGAGGTAGGACGAGGACTCACCGAACACCTACAACCATGACCCAGAATATCCTCCTCCCTATCTCCTGCTTGATATAGTCCACCTTATTATCCCCCATCTTCGCATTCTCATTCGCGCGCTGCACCCCCACCGCACGACTAATCGTGAACGTCTCCCCAAAGTACAACCTGCACTGGTGCCAGTTAATCGTATACGCGCCCGCCAGCCCCAAGAAGTAGCTCGTCACGGCATCATACACCGTCAAGTCGCGATCTAGGTACCCCGCCCCTCTCGCCTCCACTGCGACCTTGTGGCACCTCTCAACCAGCGAGATCGAGTTCGGGAACAGCTTCTCCTGGTGCTGGGCTTTGAGATGCATTATCGGCTTGCGCGGGAACGACGCCACCAGCATGCCGATCATGCTCGCCAGCAGCGCCAGGAACTGCGGATTCGAAAGGTCCTCGCGCTGTTTGAATGCCGCGCGGAAGCTGGGTTCGTGCGGGAATGGCGCGAGAGGGTGGATGTAGGTGAAGAAGTCGTCGACGAGCAGCTCGAGGATCGAGAAGGGACAGATGGACTCGGCGCTCAGCACGGCGTGCGAGGAGAAGGACGCGAGTGTCGCGGCGACGTTCGATGGGCTCGTGGGGGATGGCGTCGCGAACTGGCGCGATGGCGACCCCTCTTCGAGACGGCGCCGCTTGATGCTCTCAGCGTGTCTGTTTGGAGGGCCGCGGCGTCGCGAGGGGCGCTCGAACGTACATGGTATCTCGAGGGCGGAGCAGGCGCGACATGGAGGGCCTTCTTCGTCACACTGGATTGCGGTCAGCTTGTTGTTGATGGCGGGGTTGGATGGGGGGTAGGCACGTACTTTCACCTTCCTGATACTGCAGGAGTCGCATGCTTTGCGCAGGCGATTGCCCTTCTGCGCCTCTATCTGGGCGGCAGTGGGGGTGCTGTGCTGCTGGCCATTGCCTATGTGCTGTTGCTGGGCGTTGGGGTTGGGGATGGAGCCGTCGCTGTTGAACTGGAGAGGCCGCGTGTTAGCATCGTAGCTGTAGCTCTGCGCGGACGCGGTGTGGAGCTGGTTGAGGAGGTCGTGTTTGTTGTCGTTCGCGCTTTGCTCGGGGTGGGAGAGGGAGGAGGTCGAGTATGATGCTGGGGGAGGGGGATAGGACGACATGTGGGCGTTTGGGTGAACGTCGGCGACGGGTGGGTGTGTTGACGGATGAAGTTCGGGAGAACTGTGGGCGTTGAGGCGAGACAGGTGGTTGATGGGAGGACTTCGGCTCATTGGGGTGGGCGGCTTTGATTGGCTAGGTCGCAGTTGCTGTGCAGAGAACAACGGACCCCTGCCTTTGTGCATTATCTATATAGCTTCAAAGAAAGGCATTGGAAACTCAAAGTTAAGTATTCTGTTGATATTAATGCTCATATATCTACTGTATTATATATCTATTACCATTCTCTTTCTTATATGGCTTCTTTGTAAATCCAGGCTCCGAAAACACGGCTATGCAGCGCACAAATTTTCATCAACCCAAAGCGCCACCCATGCTGCATGTCCCATCCGCAAATATGCCCAGAACGCCACGCCATGAATCACAACCCCGCAAAGCACGGGTATCAATCTGTCTCAGAAATCTCATCCCCAGCACCTTAAATCCTTACCTTGATCGTCGTCCCCGTCGTCGCAAACCGCGCGCCACACATCAGCCCGCAGCCGAGCAATATCGACGACGCCGTGAAGAGCTGCGGGCCCAGGTAGCTGCCATTGCCCGCCGTGATGAGCGCGCCGCAGATCGGCGGCCCGGAGAGCACCGCGAAGCTGACCATGGTGAAGATCATACCGATGCGCACACCGGCCTTGCTCAGGTCCTTTGCCGTGAGGGAGCCTAGAACGGCGGGGAAGAGCGATTGCACACCCGCGCCAGGCATCCCGTAGATTACGGTCCAGGCGTACAGGCCGGCGGTGTCGTGGATCGCAGTCATGGTGTACATGACGATCGAACCACCCAGGGCTGCGAAGAGCATGAGGTTCAGCGGCCCTGTCCAGGTGTCCGCGACGTAGTTGGCGAAGATACGAGCTGGGATGCCGACGCCGTTGAGGAGGAGGACGAGGTTGATCGACTTGGTCTGCTCAAAGCCGATGTTGTCGCGCGCAAACGCCGACAGGTAGAAGAAGGGGAAGTAGAGGCCCCAGAAGGTGAAGAACATGCCGACGCCGTAGAGGGTGTACGTCAGGTCGCGGAAGGACTGGAGGTCGAGGAACTGGCCCGAGCGGCGCGGCGGCACGCGCTGCTTCGCGAAGAGGTTGACGCAGAGCAGGAAGAAGGCGTCGACCAGGCCTAGCGAGCGCATGGTCCAGGCGAACCCGATTTTTGGGAGCAGGTTCTGCACCATGGAAGGGAAAATGAGTCCGCCGATAGCGCCGCCCGAGGCGGAAATACCGATTGCGAGAGACTTCTTTTTCGAGAAGTAGGTGGAGACGAGGGCGACGCTGGGGGCGAAGATGCAGCCGTTGCCGAGGCCGACGCAGATGCCGTGCGAGAGGATCAACTGCCAGTACTGCGTTGATATCGAGGCCATAAATATGCCGAGTAGCTGCAGGAAGCTGCCGACGAAGATGACCTGTTTGAAGTAGCCGGCATCGGCGAGGCGGCCGCTGAAGGTGCCGACGAAGAAGAGGAAGAAGACCTGGAAACCACCGATCCAGGCGACGTCGGACGGCGGGCGGTTGAGGAAGCCGACGTAGAAGGATTGGAACATGCCGAAGGAATTGACGAAGCCCCAAGTTGTGGTGACCGTCATACAGGCCATGGCGCATTGAAGCCATGCGTGGAATCCCCCATCCGGCGGCGGGCCTATGCTGACAGTCGAGGTTCTAGCTGATAGGTGAGTTAAAACTCGTCGCACAACATTAGACTCTGTTTTCGCTATCGAGGCCGCTCCTGTGTATGTCTCGCCATCATCTTGTTTGCCAAACGACGACGAGTCGTTATCGGGCGAGGTGTCGCTGCTGTGGATGGAGAGGGTCTCGCCCTTCTCTTTATCTATAACTTTGCGATCCTCCCGAGCATCTTGGGAGATGTCGTGCATTCTTGGCTTTGTGTAATACTCCGAGTATCTATATCTATTGTAAGTCAGCTCTTGATCACCGCATCGGGTGTCTTAAGACAACCCCGCCATCAGCACTGTATGCAGGATTGGGGAACGTACAAACTATAACAATCGGTCTATATGGTATTCCTGTATATCGAGTGCATCTGGAGCATATCAATTAAGCTATGCTATAAGTAAGAATGCTATTTCCAAAAACACAACGGTAGTCTTGTATGAGTAATTCGAGTCAGAATGGAAAAACTGGAGGCGAAGTGACTCTTTTTACATTTTAGATCCAGAAGCTTTTAGTTAGTTTTATGGCGGCTTTAGCGCGGGAATTGATAAAAAAAGTGGGCAGAAACGCTGATTACTATACAGCCCAGGCCAACTTAGTGTGGAGTTAGTGGCCCCAAGGACGGAATGAAAGCGACGGCAAGCCCCTCGGGTAAGTAGGTTTCTTGGGCCGCTATTGCCGACTCTGGCCTGTGAAGCCTGTGATTTCTATTTCTCCGTAAAACTTAACTTGTAAAGATGTAACCGGGCTATTGATGCCAATCGGTTTTATGATGGGTAAGCAAGAAGAGCTGCAAGTAGAGCATTGCAGCAAGCTACTGGACAAACTGCAGCTTGTATGCAGCTGTCTGCAGGCGCCATTCGTGGTCTTTGTTCTTTGCTCGGGAATGGCATCCCGACGCTACTGCGGTTAGCTATTGATGTGAGTAAGTGAGCACTGAGCCACGGACGGATATACGACTAGAGCATCGTCGAGCACAGTATATTGTGGGTGAGGGAGCGGGGGGGAGAGGAGGGGAGTGGAGGGCGCGAGGGGGTTGATGGGAAGATGGATATAACGGCACGTCGTTAGTCTTAGCATCGGCTGGGCATGTTGTAATTGAAAGGGCTCGAAATAATTGGTGGAAGCGGCCGGCAGTGTTGGACTTTCTGTTTGGGCGCAGATCTGGGGTGGGATGGGAATTTACTGGGGTCATGGAAATTTGGAGATGTGACGCGGAGTTGTGGGGGCCGGGCGGGGCCAAGATAGTGAGAGGTGAGGGGCAACGGCAGAGGAAGTTGGGGATTTGGAGATTGATTGGAGACGACCGAGAGAGACCGCCTGCACGTGATAAGAAGCAATTGATGGAGCTCGAGTATATAAGCCTTGTTGGCGCCGGTTGTATAATAAATTACAGCCTGTAGTATATATAGAAGTCAAAATGAGAAGCTGCGATGGTCGGGTCGTGATAGTCGCACAAGTAAATACATGTGAGATGCTGATCACTTCGAATACCCGTGACTGCTCGCTCCTACGTCGGCTCGGCGACAAACCGGAGGCAGCAGGATAGTGGCTATTTGTTTTCTCATCCTTCATTTTAAACAATCATATAAAAAATCATATATATCCATCTCCTCGACTCTAAATCTTGAGCACTCGTACCAAAGAGATACATACCCTCTCCCACCATCCGCTCCCCTCCCCACCGCAAAAATGACAGACCAACCCCACCTCCTCAGCGCAACCGCCGCCCTCCACCTCCTCCAAACCGGCGCCCTCACCGTCGAAGCCTACGCCACCGCCCTCCTCGCCCACATCCGCACCAGCGAGCCCACCATCAAAGCCTGGGCCCACCTCAATCCCGACCTCGTCCTCTCCCAAGCCCGGCGTCTCGACCAGCTGCCCTTCTCCCAGCGCGGGCCCCTTTTCGGGCTTCCTATAGGCATCAAGGATATCATTCACACTAAACGTACTCCCCCGCCTTTCCGCCCTCCCCCTTCTCCTGGCCAATCCCGCTAACCCCTGTAGACATGCCAACCTCCCACAACTCCCTCCTCTTCCCCTCTCCCCCTTCAACGCAAGACGCGCCCTCCCTCCTCGTCCTGACCAATCTCAGCGGCCTACTCCTGGGTAAAACCACCACCACCGAGTTCGCTACCTCCACCCGCGGCCCTCCCACCACAAACCCGCGCAATGCAGCCCATACCCCTGGCGGCTCTTCCTCTGGCTCCGCCGCGGCTGTGGCAGCTTTCCATGTTCCCCTAGCTGTAGGCACGCAGACGGGGGGTAGTATCATCCGTCCAGCGGCGTTTACTGGTGTGTATGCGTATAAACCCACCTGGGGTGCTGTGAGTCTCGCTGGGGTAAGCTCGGTGTCGCCGACGTGTGATACGATTGGGTTCTTTGCGCGGAGCGTTGAGGATCTGCAACTGTTAGCTATGGGGTATAGGATTGAGGATCTTGAGCCTGTGTCGGAGACGCCATTAGAGTTGAAGGGTGCGGGAATCGCGTTCTGCAAGACCCCAGTATGGAAGAAAGCAGAGAAAGGCACCATCAACGCCTTCGCCAAAGCGAAAGACCTCCTCCTTGCCCACGGCGCAGAGGTAACCGACCTCGATCTCCCCCCCTCCTTCGCCGAAGTCGGCGAATGGGCGCGCACCATCCACGCCGGCGAGGGGCGGGCATCGTTCCTGGGCTACTATCTGCAGGATAAGGAGAAGTTGGATTCGACGATCCAGGGGCAGGTGGAGAATGAGAGGGGGGTGTCGAGGAAGGGGCTGTTGGAGGCGTATGATGGGTGTGCGGCGCTGAGGCCGGTGTGGGATGGGATTGCGGGGGGGTTTGATGCGGTGATTGTGCCGAGTGTGTCTGGGGAGGCGCCGGAGGGGTTGGGGTTTACGGGGGATGCGGTGAGTTCCCTCTCAGATATTTCTTGGATCCCTTCTTGTGAATCATGACGTTGCTGCGTGTGAGTTCAGGACGGTGCTGACGAACTGAAATAGTCTTTCTGCGCGATTTGGACGGTGCTACACGCGCCGGCGCTGAATGTACCAGGCTTTGTGGGCGAGAAGGGGTTGCCGGTTGGCTTGACTGTTGTAGGTGGTAGATGCACTGATTTGCGAGTTTTGCGTGCTGGAAAGGCGATTGGAGAGGTGTTTGAGGCGGGGGTGGAAGGGTAGATCGTGAGTGTGCTGGTTTCCTCGGTGATGGCGGCGTGGAAAGATAGGTGGTAAACTTGTTGGTTTCCTCGCCGAGGGGTGGGGATACAGCATAGCTCGGCAACGGCGAGGGGGCGGGTAAGAGGCTTTTTACATTTAATTGAGATGCCTGTGGGATCTTGTTATAGCTCGGAATATTAATACGCAATTCCTCGTTGCTGGAATGTAGTTACTTCATGTTTTTCTTGCGACCTAGAGTATAAATCAACCCTCTTTGTTCCGCCGTTCTTACATCGCTAGGATCAGCCGCCTCTTGGGGATAGCGACACCTCTCCGACTATTCTTCTTTCGGCAGGCAGAAATCGTTTTTTAACTTGTTCCCACTTGATGCTCTTGGGCGACGGGATGATATAAGCAAGTGTTTGACAGGCTGCGGGAACTGGCTCATTGTCTCTACGCCGAGCTTCTCACTTCAACTATCGTACAGCAACCTCCCTTCTACACTAACACCTTCCTCTAATCCTCCTTCGCAACCTTCTTTCTTCAACTACCTTCTTTCTTCAACTACCTTCTTTCTCAAACAATCCTTCTTCCTCGCACAACCTTCTTCCTCGCACAACCTTCTTCCTCAAACAACCCTTCCCCGAACAACCCTTCTTCCTCAGACAACCTTTCTTCCTTCAACAACCTTTCTTCCTTCAACAACATTTCTTCCTTCAACAACATTTCTTCCTTCAACAACATTTCTTCCTTAACAACCTTCCTACTTCAAACACCGAATACATCACCGTCTAAGTACATACTTCTCTTGCAAAGCGCATATCCTGTTGATACGACAATATATCTGATCTCCTCGATACAGCTCGTTGTAAGCTCACCTGTTATTCCTGTAATCTTTTATATTCACAGTAGTATCTAATACGAACGTAGTCACAACTACTAGCTGTGTTTGTTGATCGCTACGTCAACCTCACTTCAAGTCTGAATTGCATTCGCCTTCAACTGCAAAATGGAGGACCCCAGTTGCAACCAAGACCAGCGACGTGGTCGCGCGCGTGCCAGAGAGGGACAAGGCACACTCTCTGGGAGCCATAGTCACCGTCGTAAACATGATAGACGTCGCCGCCGAAGGGATGTCTTACGTGCGCAACAAGACCCATCCCTACGTCGCATGCCTATGTCTCCTGCGCTTCGCGCGATTTCGCCCATCCGAAGCAGATTGAGAGGAAACTATGATGAAACCCTAGAGAATTCCGGTCTCCTCAAGTCATGCCCAACATTCGATCCTGCGTCGCCGATTTTTGCAGCATCTCTACAGGACGTGGAATCGCCGGTGCAACAACCCTCGGCGACATCGATGGCTGATATTCGCAGCCGGAACAATGTTTGTTTGGAAAATGCTTTTAGATCTGCGGATATCAGGCTTAATATTGAAGCCACTGTTAGGGATCATACATTGGAAACCCATGTTCAATGGGGATCTCAGCTGGCAGATTCCTTCAATTTTGAAACCATCGTTCAAAATGTAAGGGATATTCTCTCTCTCATCAACCCCAGCGAAAGTATATCAAAATCAGACGATCGAATCCGAGATCCCGCTATCTCGACAGAGATTTACAAGCTTCTGCCGAAGACAACGTACAATATGGCCGCTACATCAGAATCTCAGTTGATGGACGCATTTCAACTCTTGAAGTTAAATCGATATTTTATGGCCGAGATTGTTCGTCGCCTTCCTCAACTTCAGCCTGGCCGTACGAGCCATGGAGAACGCCGTGTAAGGCGTGCAATGGATGAGGTCCTGTTGGAGCTCGCGTGTGCAAATTCTGGACTAAACAAGCAAGTTCTATTGGGGATGAAAGAAACAAACCAGCAAGAATTTGTGTGTATATACCATCTCAACTACTGCCTACTTTCTAACAATGCTCTAGGAAACAGTGATGAAGCCTACCTATAAGTTAATAGCAGGTTCTCGTATCATTAAAGATTACGTTGAAGCAATGGGGACCCCTGCTGCCTTGCTAACATGGCCGTGGGCAAAGGCGCAGCAGGTGACATCGATAACCCTACAACAGCATGACCAAACTTTCATCTCTGGAATCACTCGGTTTATTCGGGGCGTACAAGGCTTCCGAAATGTACAAGGGCTTCTTAATCACTTGTCCATCTGGTTAGACGGTTGGACGGAAGGAGTGATATCGTCGGATTTGGCTCTTGACTATCTCGACAGCTTCGTGGAGATTAGCTACAATCATTGCATACTTTCACCTGACAAAACTTTGGCCGCACTGCTCCGCCACCAACGCCGCCATGAGGCTGATCGTATACTAAGCCGAGTTCGCGACACCCTCGTGCACGAGTTCCACCTAGGAGATTTAACAAACTCTACGATGGAAATGCCTGAGAACCAGTTTATCTTCCAGGTTGAAGATCTTGGTACGTTAAGGCCCGGGCATCAGCTCAAACCACAGGCACTGGCGGCTGTACTTGCCACGTCAGATCTGCCGGCGAATGTGATGGTTGCCCCGTCACTGTCCTATGGATGTTATGAGAATGGCCGATCGCCCACGATTGTCGAAACAATGACAATTAACCCAAGAGTCACGATGATTCTATGCCCCGTATATTTTCTACATCATGGTGGCAGGTTTGGCCCCGACTGCCTACCACCTCGCCACTGGGTGGGAGTAGTCGTGCGGCTGACCCGCGGGAAAGCCCTCCGACCTAGCATGACAATGCAGCTTATTGACTCCGAATGGAGCACGCGAGGAATTACGGTGTACGATCCGATCATTCTTGAGGGGATGATAGTGGAGTGGTTGCGTGGCCGACTACCATACTTCGATGCTTTCGAGATGCGGGGTTCAATAGTACGCAAAGAAGTCGCTCGAGACTCTCATTACACTGAATCCGGTGTTCACACCCTCGAAAACTTACTTGCGGCCGGAAGATCCCCAGACTCCCGCGTCAATTTGGCAGGAGAGTGGGAAGACGCCCAACGGAAGCGGTATCTCGTCCAGATTCTACGTAGTGCGGCGAAAAACCTGAAGGAGGAACCTGGGGAAAACCTCACCGAGATATCTCTCCTCAAAATTGCATATGATCTTGAGGAATGCGATCAATGGGGACTCAGGTCGAGGCGTCGGCGATTGGGGCAGGATTTCTACAGCTACAGGCGCTAATGGTGGCCAACTACATCTCAACCTCTCTACGTCTCCAACGATTTTACTCTTGCCTGATTGTAATTCTTATGATCACATCTTTTTGCGTTGATCAGCAAGCTACGGAGCAAGGGCTGGGGACTGGAATGTGTTATTATACCTAATCATGCGAAAAATTCTGATGTTTATGATAGCCGCAGATTCATAAATAAATGAGTTTTACATGATTGTATACAGATGACGCAAATTAAAAACAGCCGTTGGCACCATTGCTAGGTAGGGATACTCATGGAAGGTTTTTGAGACGCAAATGTATATTGGCGAGAAAATATGACTGACGAGAGAGTCGACGCCAAAGGGGGTAGCTGGAATCCCATATGACTATGTAAGTCATTGCAGCCTATGTAAACCATGACTCGATGCTTGGTACACCACATATTTCTCTTTCCCAAAGCACTCCAACCAAACATCCAACGCACTTTCAAACAACGCCCTCCCTTCTTTCACTGGTGCAGGCCCGGAGGCTGCAAACGCTATATCTGACACATGCACCGCGCCTTCATAGACAACCCCAAACACCTCATCCCCAGGCGGCGGCACACCACAGGGTGGCACCGTCTGCGTACTCTTCCTATCCAGCGCCTCGGGGTTTATCCCCTTATCTGCTTGCACGCCTATGCTCCTCAGCGGATCAAGCTCACCATTCGTGAACATGACATTACTTGGTTTCATCCCCCAGCTGCCATATTTTCCGAGGGTGACAGATACATCTGGGGCTGCTGGCGCGTAAGGGAACGGGCCGTGGCAGAACGATGCTATGGTGCCTTCGACGTCGTAATGTTCCGTGACGATGTTGGTCTCTGGGCTCGAGTGGGCCTGCGTTGTTTGGAACTCCCCAACTTCGCTGCAGAGCTGCCATGTCCAGGCCATGCGATCGGAGGGGGAGAAATAGGGGTTTGGGAGGAAGATGTAATCGGATTCCATTTTGCGTACCGTGGCATAGAGGTACGCGTAGAGGGCCAGTTGCGGAGATGAAGAAGCGGCGATTCCGTCGGGAGTGGGGATTCCGTCGCCAGAGTTGTCAGTTAGAGAGCTGGCCGGAGAGGATAGTGTGAAGCCAGTGAAGTTGGCTGGGTTCCAGGTCTCGAGGTCGGTGCAGAATGGCAGCAGAGCCTGTGCGTACCCAAAGGTCTGGAAGGCAACGAGGGAGCCTTGGAGGGTGTGGGTGATAATGGAGGCGATGGCCCACTCCGTCAGATCTTCCGGGCTAGTCGGGGCAGGAAAACTGTTAAACGTGTTGTTTTTACCAGGGTTCGCCGTGTAGGTGAGAAAGATAGCACGTTTGAAGAGAGCAATCTCGTCCGCAGTGCCAGACTTTAGGATTTGGTCGGCGTAAGTCACCGCAGCGTGCATATCGGCCGAGCAATTTCGGTCGATAGTTTGCTGTATCGTGTTATAGTACGCGTTCCCGTCGACGACAGCCTGTAAGGGGGCGCTCGAAGACCAGCTTGCGAAAAATGTCTCTGGGTTGCGCTGGCGGATTAGGGCGGCGCGGATTCCTGGATAACCTGAGATTCCTAGTTAGTGGTTGGTCGAATGGAAATTGACAATCCAGGCGAAGGTCAAATTTCATACCCGTAATAATAGAAATAGGTGTGGTAAAATACGTACTGCCGCCCAACCAGATCCAAGGCGTCTTGTCTGCTCTCAGAGACTCTGCCGCAGCCTCATCATAGCCCGCAGGGCTGAAATGCGTGACAAAGTACACGGCATCTTCCAAGGCTCGCTCGTTGGTTAGGTATTTATAGGCCTCATATCCCTCTAAAGCCAGCCCGGCTGAGCTGTCGACCTCAAACGGAAGACTGGAGCCGTAGAAGCGGTGTTCCCATATTAAGGCAAAGCCGTGATACTTCTCTGCCAGCAGCAACGGTGCAAATTGAATCGACTCGCCCTGCGGCCCAAGGTAGCTTTCGGGCTGGGTATCTCCAACTCCTGCCTCGCCATTATCGAAGAAGAATACGGGGCCGCCTGGCTCATAGAAGGTGTCATTGATCCAGAAGCGGTTCAGAAAGGTACGACTACACAGAGTCAGTTATTTAGATTTTATTGTAACCGCGTAACGACATTTTTCCGGATAAAATTCCCAGGCTGTACATACGTATCAGAAGTATTGAAGTGGTCTATTGGCAGTTCGATGGTTTGTGTTGGAGGACCTTGGCCTAAAGCTACTGGAAAGAGGCTTGCTATGAGAAAAGGGAGTAGTAAAACCATGGCCGAATAAATACAGAATTCCGTGCCAAATAGAATAAATAGTCACGGCCATGGCCGCCTCAATGTGTTATATAACATATTTAAAATATTTAACTTCTTCGTAAACGAGTTAACCTTAATAAACAGGGAAAACGGAGAAGACATACTTGAATATTTGGCCGAAACGGACCGATGGGATAAATACGGCCTTGTTAGTGCTGATGGTGCTTGCCCGTCAGAGAGCAAGGCGCAATTTTGAACACTGAACCCCAAATTCCGTCCACAGTATGCGGGGTAAAATATTCACCAGCCCTTTTTTCTTGACTTGTGAGTACCAGCGAGGATTAAGCTTATATGATCCATGCGCATAGTGCTCCGGAAAACTGCCAAGGAAAAGTGAAGAATTATACGCATTTTTCCCAATTATGCGGCCGTCCCTGCAAATAGTTGCGTGGATAGGTGAAAGTTGAATACCTGCACCGCCCAAAGTCTGTAGAAGGACCGGGCGTCGTTGCGAACAGCTACGCAGAATAAAATTCCACTCGCTTCATTAGATTTCGATACTAAATTCCTATGAACGGTAATAGGAGTATAAACTACTGGCTTCGCAACATATAAAGCCAGTGTTTGATTATAGTATTATCGTCGCTAGAAACAGCTGGGATTATTATTGTTTTATAGACTGAAAGCACGGTCCTTGTACCGTAGAGACTTTTGGGCTGCACCGAGTAGCTCGTCAAGGTCTTGAAGCTGCTGGTAAATGGTTTCGAGGGGCTGTTCATATTTGTATACGGCTGTCACTCATCCAGCATGTGAAATGTCGAGATTCGAAAATGCCACGCATCCACGTGGGACCGTTGAAGTTACGGCTGTGCCAACCGAGCTCCTACTCGGGGCAACCTTCGTCCGTTGGCGGAGTCCCTTGCGTCTAATAAGAGAAGGATGCACGACCCAGACAAAGAAATGCGGAGCGACTTTTTAGCTCGAAGGATCTCACTACATTTGGCCTTGGTTTACGTAGGATGAAAGTGGATTGGGACCGGGACAAAGGTCTCCAATCTTCAAGCTATGTCACAATGGATGGTGCGAAGCCTACTTAATATGACATGAGTCCCCCTCCATGCCACCCAGATTCCAAACGGCAAGAAAACAAAAAGAAAGAAAGG
Source organism: Pseudogymnoascus sp. BL308 (assembly GCA_001630595.1). Lineage (NCBI taxonomy): Eukaryota > Fungi > Ascomycota > Leotiomycetes > Thelebolales > Thelebolaceae > Pseudogymnoascus > Pseudogymnoascus sp. BL308. Next base: position 4,690 of record LMYD01000186.1, on the reverse strand, counting down.
GGCTGGCAATAATTAAACACGCAGAGCACCAACTTGACTATCTTGACCTGAGCAGCTATATCAGGGAGAGGATTCTATAACAATGGATTCGTTTTGCCAAATGCGCACTCAGTTTTTCCCTCCAAAACCAACATTCACTGATAAGGATGTCCCCTCACAAAGAGGCAAGGTATTTGTTGTGACCGGCGGAAACTCTGGTGTCGGATTCGAGCTGTGCAAGATGCTTTACGGCACTGGTGCAACCATCTACATGGCAGCTCGGTCAAAGGCGAGTTCACCTGCAATCCTTCGCCATAACATATCTAACACCCTCTAGGAGCGAGCTTCACAAGCCATTAAAAGCATCACTGATGTATCTCCAGCCCCAGAAACTCCAGGGACGATAAAATTCCTCCTCTTAGATCTCAACGATCTCTCCTCGGTCAAATCCGCTGCGGAGACATTTGCCCAAACCGAGGATAAACTAGATATTCTCTGGAACAACGCCGGCACAGGCGCAAACTGTGTCGAGCCTGGCGCGCGCACCGCACAGGGCTTTGAGGCCATGGTCGGCATGCATTGCATTGCAACGCTGCTATTCACGCAGCTCCTCCTTCCCCAGCTCCGCGCGGCCGTGTCAGCTTCGTCAACCACTCCCGGCTCCGTCCGCGTAGTGTGGACATCGAGCCTTTTAGCGGAGACTAAAACACCGCCGAATGGGATCGAGTTTGATAGTCTAACAACGGGAGATCCGGATCGGGTGCGCAACTATTCCGTTAGCAAGCTGGGGAGCTGGATGCTGAGCCGCGAGATGGCGCGGAGGTGGGGAGAGATGGGAATCTTAAGCGTGGCGCAGAATCCGGGCAATCTACGCGCACATTCGTATGATGGGACGCCCGCGTTTGCGATGTTCTTTATCAAGCCTATGTTGCATGAGCCTCAGTTTGGGGGTTATACGGAGCTCTTTGCTGGGCTATCGCCTGAGGTGACGTTGGAGCAGAATGGGGCGTATATCATTCCATGGGGTAGGATACGGGAAGATCGGGATTGCCCAAGAAAAGATATTGTGAAGGCTCTGACGCCGACGGAGGAAGGGGGTCTTGGGTATGATTGCAAGTTCTGGGAGTGGTGCGAGGAGCAATGGAGGTCGTTTGTTTAGAGCGCCACGCCCATGAGCCGCTGTGTTACAAAATACACTTTATTACTTGTATTTATTCTCTTTTACAAACCTAGAGATTCTATCCGTGCAGCTAAATTCAACCCTGTGCTACCACATGGTGCTGACTATGTAGAAGAAGAAAATTATACGTTAGATTAGACATGAGGCTTCCTTTTTTATTCTCACCAACATAAATATCTCCGTATGCTGATCTGACCAGGGTCTTCTCTGCTATTTACCCCCCTGTATGGTTGTAATGATCCACTGTTTTTATAGCTTCACCGCACTGAAGTTAGGCGGAATTGCGTTCAGTTTTTGGTGAGCAATCATGCTAAGGTCTGGCAATACTTTTCAGGTCGTTGCAATCATGCAGGGGGAGGACAGTACCTGGTGTATATACCCTGCCTGATTTTAAGTTCCGATAGCCGAGCAGCGGATGTTTCGGAATGGGGAATATCGCCAGCGGATATTTCGGGATGGCGAATGTCGCCAGCGGCGATTATATGGTCGCCGAACTCGCCGATTCGGAGGCTAGCAAGTGGTGTCTATGGGAAATCTCACACTCTTCACGCGGATCACACATTCTTTGCCTCATTCTTACCTTTTTCATCTGTATTCAGAATGTCTTCAAAATACAAACCATACCGAATTCGTGCTGTGGGTGATATTGTAAAATAATCGATTACGTTCGTATATATTTGTTTGTTCCTAAAATATGCATCAATGACTTATCCATAATCGTCTCCCTCCAAGTCGTCACGATGAAGATTGTTCTCACCGGCTCCACAGGCGTCATTGGCAGTGCAGTTCTCCAGCAGTGCCTCCAAAATTCCTCCATAACATCCATTGTCGTTCTCTCACGGCGCCCACTTTCCTCTCATTTATCATCCCCAAAGCTGAAAGTGATAATTCTCGCCGATTTTCTTACCTACCCTGGCGATGTCCTAGCACAGCTTGATGACGCTCAAGCATGCATTTGGTACAGCCCCATCTCTGATCTCATGTTTAGATAGACTAACGCGCAAACAGGGCCCTAGGTGGTGTGGCAAGCAAATATCCGAATGTTGAAACGGCGCGGGAGGTTAATATCGCGTATCCCCTTGCGGCGACAGCGGCAATAATCGTGCGCCTTCGGTACCAAAAACGCGACGGCGAAAGATTCCGGTTCCTCAGCGTGAGTGGGATGGCGGCTGTGAGAGATATGAATAAAAAGCTATGCATGTTTAAAGACAGCCGACAGATTAAGGTATGCTTGCCTCATAGCCCCCCACAACTCACACAGTAATGCTTTTGAAGAGGAACTGAGACCTAGATAAGGGCGAGCTCGAGAATCGTATGATTGATCTTGCGGAGAGGAATCCGGACAGCTTTGAAGTATTCTTAGCGAGAGTGGGAACTGTGATTCCGAAGGGAGATTTCACACTCTCGATTATTGGGCCACTGACGGCGGGGATTCAGCCGATTATTGGGTCCGATGAGCTGGCGGTTGCAATGGTGGATATTGCGCTCAATGGAGCTGAGACCGAGCTGGTTTTGCATGACGAATTGGAGGCTCGAGGGAAAGTATCAGCGAAGGGCAGTAGGTAATCGCTTCGTTCAGATGGGTAAGAGAATGAGGTGTGACTGGGCCAGACATAATCCAGTAGAGCCAAAAGCTCGCCTCACAGCTATACTACTGCCAAACCCAAAATCTCGTGGCTGTCACGTATTGCTGTATTCGCAAATCCTATTCCCAAGCTCGCCCTTATTCGAGGCTCGGTTCTAGTTGAGAAGCAGCGGCCGCAGCGGCCGCGTCCCGGCGGCTTTTTGGCTGGGTTAATATCCTTACTTGGATTTTTGAGTCATAATTACCTATTCCGCATATGTTCCGGCCCAACCGTCAGATCGGCCAGCTCGCGAGCTGGCCGGCCCAACCGCGAAGTGGCGGTGTAGAATAGTATCGTAGAAAATTTAGATCCTACCTCCTACCTCCTACCTCCTACAACTATAGTATAGTATAGTAATTATGGCTACTATTACTTCAATTAATCCATTTCCATTTGACGTACGTACTGCTTTTGAGGCCTATATAAGCAGCCCTACTTACTACAATCGAGAGCAATTCTCACACGAAAAATGGAGCCAAATACGCACTATACTTAAGGATCCAGCTGCTTTTATTCCGCATAATAAAGAGAGTACAAACCTAAAGCACCATACACTCTCTAGCTTTAAGCTTATTAATAATAAGCTATATAAGCAGAGTGATAGGTGGAGTGATAAGCAGCACCTACGAGCTATAGTTCAAAAGGCTAAGGTGTTTGATGTTATTGCACAAGAGCACCTTAAGCTTCTACATGCAGGCCGGAATAAGGTAAGCCTTCCTTGTATTCTAGCTTGAGCTCTTACTTGAGCTCTTACTTGAGCTCCGGCCTAAGCTCTGGCTTAAGCTCTGGCTTAAGCTCTTGCTCGAGCTCTAGCTTAAGCTTAAGCTAGAGCTTACACCTACTTTATAATACTATACTAACTATAAGAAGGTATGGCCTACTATTAGGCAAAAATACTATGGAATAAAGCGAGAGGATGTAGAGTTTATACTTAAACGGTGTAAGAATTACACACTTAATAGGCCAAATACTACAAAAGCCCCCTTAGTTCCTATTATTATAGGGCGAGCGTGGGAGCAGGTTCAAATTAATCTAATTGATATGCGCCATGAGCCTTCAGGGCAGTATAAGTGGATTCTTCATATTAAGGATCACTTCTCAAAGTATACACAGCTATACCCATTGAAAAGCAAGCACGCAGAGCCTATTGTAGAGTGCTTTGCTCAATTTATTACAGCTTTCCTACCTCTAAAGATTATGCAGGCCGATAATGGGAAGGAATTTAAGGGGGCTCTATTACTCCTACTACGGAAGTATGGAATACAGGTGGTAAATGGAGCACCACGATCACCGCAAACGCAAGGCCTAGTTGAGCAGGCAAATGGGGTTGTTGAAGCAAAGCTTCGGGCATGGAAAATGGATCATGGGTCTACAGAATGGAAGAATGGGCTACTTGAAGTAGTGCTCGCTATGAACACCCAAATCCACTCTACAATTGGGTGTGCGCCAGCTGAGCTTCTGTTCCGGGAACGGAGCTCATATATCGACTGGCTGAACAGCCAGGCCCGGAAGGATCTTACAGTTGGAATTGAGCAGGAGGACCCAACTATGGGCCCGATTTTTGAGAGCGAGCTCCAGCCCGAGCTTGAGTCTGAGCTGGAAGCTCTAATCGACCCACGGCTTCAGCAGCGAGAGCCAGAGCTCAATTCGGAGCTCAATTCGGAGCTCAATTCGGAGCTCAGCTCGGAGCTCAGCTCTAGCTCTAAGCGAGAGCCAGAGCGAGAGCTCAATTCCGAACTCAGCTCGGGTTCTGAGCGAGAGCCAGAGCGAGAGCTCAATTCGAAGCTCTCGCTCAGAACCAGAACTCGAACCAGAACTCGAGCCAGAGCTAGAGCCAGAACCCAGCTCCGGCAGGCACCAGAGCTCGGAATTGAATTCCTAGGCTCAGAATTCAATTCCGAACCCA
>LMYD01000185.1:0-36052 GCA_001630595.1 Pseudogymnoascus sp. BL308 | reverse complement strand
GGAGGATGGTGGAGAAGAGGGAGGCGAGGAGGGGGAAAGAGGAGGAGGGGGTGGTTTGAGGGTTTGAGGTTGGAGAAGAAGAAGGCGGGGTGTGTTTGAGAGTTTGAGGGGGATGGTTCCCGAGGGATGCAGGGGTGGTGCATGGTTCATGCATAGACGAAGGAGCGTAACTAAAAATATAACACCGAAGCAAAAAGAGCACATAAAAAAAACTTTCAATAATGGGCATTATCCAATGGTATTAATCCGCCAAACTTTAACAATCACTTGCTCTCTTCTTCATCGGTTGACAGCCAGCCTAGCGGGTGATCGGCGCCGCCTGAAGTTTGATACAGATTCACTGCAAACCTCGCTGTGCCTGTTGTAACGTAGATTTTCAGCACAAGCCGCCCTAAGCGCTTGGTGCATATCTCCTACCAAACCACGAACTCTAGTACTTTTCAGCTCCCCAGCCTTGTCGTAACCGGGCTCCATTAATAGCTATTTCTACTAGTATTAAACTGTTCTCCCATAGGTCTGTTCCTCGAAGGGTTGCATTTGCATATTGAAATTCTGCATATTGAAATACCCCACATAGACATATGTATGTAGATGTATATTTAAGTCTGCTATCGCTCTATCCCCCCCCCCCAAATTCCTCCCTACATCCCCTCGTTGCTGTACTATACATATATACCTTTAAGCGACAACAATGGTGTCGGGTCGGCCCCTAACATGGCGGATCCAGAGCATCCCAGGCGATTTTACGGAGGAGCGGCTTAAGTCGTGCTTCCACAGCGACGACAAGAAGTGTATTGAGATCAAGTCGCTCGTGCCAGACGTAACCAACTATGATGGGGATGGCACGCTTACGGCGACAATACTGTTCTCGCCGCGCGAACCGCGCGAGCCACGAGCGGAGGAATATATCGACTTCGACATCGACAAGGACTTTATCGGCTTTACGCCGCTCAACAACCCGGGCCAAGATGTCTACGCAGAGTAAGTGCCAATACGACAGGAAAAAAGGGGGGGGAGAAGAGGGGCTGGGGGGGGGATAAAAAAAAGAGATTGACCCAGGGTAGCTTCACTAACATAAGGCTGTAGCATTATTGCAGTCACAGGCCTCGCAGGCCACGCGTTTGGATCTTGGGCTCACAGCTATCAGAAGATGTGGCTGCGGGACTACCTGCCGCGCGATATCCAGAACCGGGCCCGTATCCTCATCTACGGCTACGAGTCGCAGCTGCACGGCGCCAATACAGCCAAGAGCATCATCTCGGACTATGGGAACAGCTTTACGCAGAGCCTGATGGATCTCAGGCAGCACCCATCTGTATGCTTTTTTCTCCATTCCCCTTTCATCTTTCTCTATAATTATAACCGCCACTAACATTCTCATTAGTGCAGGGATAGGCCCCTTATCCTAATTGTTCGTGGTACCTGCTATTCTAGACTACCATCTTCTTATGAATAGCCTAGACTAACTACTAAGTAGGGCCATAGCCTCGGCGCCCTTATTATCAAACAGGTAATCATGACTGACTCCTTTATACCAAACCTCATGCTAACCCCCTCAGGCCATCACCGATCTAGAGCCCGCCATCCGCGCACGCCTCCCAGTGCGCACCCTCATCTTCTTCGGAGCCCCGCACAACGGGCTAGAGGTGACAGCACTAGAGACACTTGTCAAGGGCCGCCCAATGCAGACGCTGGTCAGCGAGCTAAAGCGCGAATCACCAACGCTGACAGGTCTCTCAGAGCGGTTCCGGCACGTGGCCAAGGACATGACAATCCACACTTACTACGAGTCCCGGCCAACGAGCACGGTGTCCGAAGGTCCTGACGGTCACTGGGAGCGGCGCGGCGAGGCGCTGGTAATGGTAGAGCGGTCATCGGCGCTACTCAACGTCGAGCCCGAGAAGACGCGCATGAAGGTCGACGGCGACCACAAGGAGATTGCGCGGCTGCGGCGCGGCCAGGGCGGTGTCTATCCCAACGTTCTGCGCATCATTAAGGAGGCGCTGGTGAGCGCCTCGGACCAGTTCGCGGCGGCGGCACGGGCGGCGCAGATGGCCGAGAGTGAGGCGGAGGAGCCGTGGGTGGAAGAGCCGGCTCCAAGTGCCAGCGCCGACCAAAACACCCCCGAGGATACAGGATTCGCGGTGGGGGAATATGATGACTTCAACCTAATATGTGACAACTGCTACGACGAGTTTCCTAAGACTACAGAGCACCAGCACTGCTACATCTGTAGCAATGGCAACTACAGCATCTGCAATGACTGTACCGCCAACGGCACGTCGTGTCCAGGGGGTCACGACATGGTCACTCGAGAGCTGGCATATGATGATGCAGACGAGAAAGAAAAGGACGAGGATGAGGCGATAGGTTGGTGCGAATTTTGCGGCCAGACCTTCTTTGACTACATTTCCTTCTTCTGCTGCGCCTCCTGTGGCGAGGGGGACTTTTATATCTGCGTACCCTGCCGCAAGTCCGGCCGTGTCTGCGTTCTGGCCCATACGCTGGTGAAGCCACGGAACTTGGATAATAGCAGCACCGCCGTTGAGGAGACCGTTGAGGAGGAGACCCAGTACTGTGATATCGATGGGTGCGAATGCAGCCTCCCCAGGCGACCAAAGGAGCCGTCGCCTACAGTGGAAGCTGAGGAAACACAGGAGGAGACCCAGTACTGTGATATCGATGGGTGTGAATGCAGCCTCCCCAAGCGACCAGGGCAGCAGACGCCTGTAGCGGAACCTGAGGAAACAAAAGAGACCCAATACTGCGACGTAGATGGGTGCGAGTGTAGCCTACCCAAGCGCCAAAAGCGCCGTCGCCTGTAGCGGAACCTGAGGAAACAGAGGAGGAGATCCAGTACTGCGATATCGCCGGGTGCGATTGTAATCTACCCAAGAGACCAAAGTCTCCGTCGCCGGCTCCAGTGGAAGCACCGGATTACTGCACTGTCGCTGGGTGCAACTGTGGTCTTCCGAATATGAGCGGCCTGAATGAGACCCAGCTCGAACAGCTCGCACTGCTCACCCGCAATCGAAGCTAAGATCACTCACCACCCCTTGGGACGGTAGGGGCTATAGATTCTACGATGTGCATATTGACATGATTGAGAGTAAGGGGTAATTAGATTGCAATCTTGTGCATAGCAGAGCGGAAGAGATGCATAATTCTTTTGTTTATAGTCGCATGTGATTATTCTTCGAATAAGGTGGCATCTTAGAGGTGGCGAGACGCATATATAGCCTAAGCGGGGTGAAGGACGATGATATTTTATGATTTCATGATTTTGCACAAGGAAATTCCGTCTCAAGGGCATATTATCCCTCCCTAGTATATACACAAACCTAGCTAAAAATCTGTGAGAACTCCCTCGTGTATACACACTTACGGTTGATGTTATAAGAACATTTTGACATACATAACAGGGATTTTCTATATTACAAGATGCATCTGATTTTACTAATTAATGTGTAGACCGCCAAGTCCCAATCTATCACTTTCCTGTCAAGTTTTAGTTACCATCTCTAAAACTCACCACCTTCCCAAACGTATCCGCCATCCCCCAAATCCCACTCCTCAAACACGCCAACTGCACAACCTGGCTATGATCCACAAACAAATTAACATCAACCCCAAACTCCCTCACATACCAATTAAACACCTTCGGCTCCGCAGCCTCGAACATGACGTTCTCCATCGGCAGATCCCTCAAGATCTTCTGAATCACATCCGTCCGCCACGTCCGCACATTCTCCGTGATGCCCTCGGATTCAATCATCATGACTTCCACGCCGGCCGCCATGAACTTCCTCCCCATATCCACCAGCTTGGAAGGGTCGCTCGTGCCCGTCTTTTCCAGAGCGGAGGCCTCTGTGTCCCCGCCGGCGCCGAACTGGATGCCGAGTTCGGGCTTGGGCTTGAGGCCGTGACTCTGCACCTTCTCCACGAGGCGGAGCCAGTCGTCTGATGGGAATGAGAGGAAGCCGCTGGATAACTCCACGACGTCAAAGCTGCTCCGAATAAGACGAGTTTACAGTCGATGATGGGGAAGCACCTACCCAAGGTCCTTGCATTTCCGCAGATACTTATCCACCACGCTATGCACATCCGCATGCGTCAGGATATGCTCTATAAACCCTCCCTCCCCATCATTAGCACTACTATAAATACATCGCCTCCAAAGCACACCACTCACCGTAGATACATACACCCCATTCCGATGCGCCACCTCAATCATCTCCCTCACCCTCCCCTCGGGCATCACCGCAAACGACCCCCCCGCAAACTTCAGCCCATCAACATGGCCCCCCATCGTCTCCATCACATCCTCCAAGTGCCGCGTCCCATACGCGGAGTAGTACGGCCCCCGCATCTCCGTGAGACCGAGCTTGCGCGGCTTGGGAGCGCGGGGGTTCGACCGGATGAAGCCGAGGCCTTGGTCGCTGTCTTCGAGGAGCGTTTTGGCACGCTGGGTTACTGCTGGGGTAGAGCTGGAGAAAGAGCGTTTGGAAAGGGGACGGGATATGGCGCGCGCTAAGGCGAGGCGGGTAGAGGGGCGCGGGATGGTGAGGAGGCTGGGCATTGTTGCTGCTTTGTGGTGAGGTTGAAGCCTAGATATGGGATTTAAGGTATATTATTTCTTAGATCTGGTAGTTATAACCCATCGTGCGATTTTCTGCTTCGTATTTAACTTCAGTAGTGACGTTGTTGGTGAAGTCATACCCCGTGATCACACAGGGGTATCATACGACTGATAAACGAAGGTCTCCCATTTGTTATGAATTACCAGAGTTACTCATCTTAAAGTCAATATCTTTAATTGAATAATTAATTTACTTGTTAAAGTAAGTGTCCTGAATTGCTTCAAAGCACTTCTCCCCGCTTCCGCACATATCTAAAGTCTAGATTGGAATCTCCTATAAATGTTACAACTCAAGCACACCTTCTCCCCTCCCCTATTTACATTCCCTCGCCCACTCCGGCACAACTCTCTTCAAGTACCTCATAAACTTCCACAAGCCAACCGCACTCTCCACATTCCCCTCCTTATCCGTGACCCGTTCAGGCCACGCAATACCGACACCCTTCAACCCCCTTATCTCTCCAAAGTCATCCCTCAACCCTCCCGTCGTCCCGTCCGCCTCAATCCTCCCAATCTCACTCCCCCCCGCCTTCTCCCCATCCACCCTCACCAACCTCGGCAAATCCGCCTTCTCAAACCCAATCGCCTCACAAACCATATCCACATCCCTCCCCCCCAACTCCCTCTCATACGCCCTCCTCTCCTCCTCCCCCGGCCTCGTAAAAATCTTCTCCACAAACCCCCTCACCTCACTCTTTTCCCAAACCCCCTCCTCCAGATTCTCCCTCGCCCAAACAGCCGTCTCTCCCTTCAACCCCGTATTATCCCGCAATATCCAATCCCCCTTGTCAACCGCATACCGCAGCGGATGCCGACTAAACCACTTCACCCTCACCCCCGGGTGCGTGCTGCGCGCCAGCTCGTACAGATTCCGCAGCACCAGGATGGCGGAGTGCGACGCGCCCACTAGTGCGATTTTCACGTCCCTATCCCTCGGCAGTGCTTTCGCTAGGGCTGTCGGGCTGAGCGCGGTATCCAGATGCAGCGGGGCGAGGTGCCCATACGTCTCCGGTAGCCGCGGCGGGAGCGGACGCGCGCCAGTTGCAAGGACAAGAAGCCGCGTCGAGGCGATGTCCACCCCCTTTCCGTGCGCGCCAGTGCTCGGCCGCCGCGTACTAACGCTCCACACGCCCTCCTCACTCAGCGCCCCTTCTTCCACACGCCCATACTCCATCACCACGTCCGCGTCCCTCCCTAACCCCGCGGTGAGCTCTACACACATGTCGCCCGCGGCAGCGAGGTCACACCCCTTGTCCTGGTCCATGGCCTGGAGCGCTGCGTAGGCGGGGGGCGTGGGGTCTTGGTCTGCAATTTTGCGGAAAGCGGCGGTGGCGCGCGCGAAGGCGATGAAGAGGGAGACTTTGGTGTTGCTGGGATGGAGTTAGTATGGGCTTGTGGAAGGTGAGAGATACGGGGGGGTCATGTGACTCACCTGGGAACCTCCCTATATTGCGCGTTGAGTCTGCCGCCTTGGAATTTCTCATCTATCCATAGGATAGGTTTGACATCTTCATCGAGAAGGGTTCCGACTGTGGCTAGGCCGGCGGGGCCGCCACCGACGACGATGGCGCCGTAGAGTTGCCCATTAACTCGGTCTCGGATGACTCTCTCGTCGACGCTCCCTAGCTTCTTTGTCTCAACGGTGAATCTTCGGAGGCCTGCTGCAGTGGCACACTCCAGTGGTTGGCCCCATATAACAGCTGCCTTTCGACGAAGGTGCCTTAGAACAGAAGCGTTCCTGTGAATAGGGACCATCTTGGCTAATTCTCAGAGCCCGTGGTGAGCAACTCTAGGGGTACCTTCCCTATAACGGGTTCCTTTCGAAATGTGCCTCAGATAAGAAAGGAATAGCTAGACACCCATTCGGAAATGTGCATATAAAAAAACAAAGCAGGTACACTGTTTTATATGTACCCTTCCAAAAAAGGTACCTTCATTTTTGCGGGTACGTCAAAGACGCCATAAGTATACGCGTAATCACGTGGTTTGAGTCATGTTTGAAGCTCAGTAAGCTGCGTGGTCTAGAGCGCCTCGGCGAGGTAAGTGACAAATATTATGTGGTTTTACACTTTTATACTTGGTAAAAATCCATTGCAGGGACATATTATATTATCCCTTCCTAGTATACACACAAACCCAGCCGAAAAAATCCATGAAAGCCCTTGTGTATATTACCCTTGTTGCTAACCCCCCCACGCTTCCGACGCAAACCGACCCCCCCTAAAAACCCAAACACCCCATCCCAGAACGCCTAAACCCCCATAGCCTAACCTAACCCCTCAAATCACTCAAATCACTCAAACCCCCTATTCTCCTTCTCATCCCTCCCATACTTCCCCTCCCTCCCCCCCGGCAGCGACTTCCTCGGATGCACAGACAGGGTATCGTGCGGCCTATACGCCGCGTTCTTCACCGGCGTCCGACGCGCGGGTATACTCGTGTCACTCCCATCATCGCTATCGCTTTCTACCTCTATCGCTCCACGACCCTCTGCCGTTTTCTCCCCCGCCGACCGCGGGCGCGGCGGGCTGTGCGCCGGAAATGCGGTCGGTCGTCCACCTCCAGCGCTCTGACGCGCCTCAGGGGGGATAGATGATGCTGCCGATGATGGCGCGGGGGTAGGTTTATGCGCTGCTTGCGCGGCGAGTTTCTCTTGAGGCGGGGTGTGCGAGTACGACGATGAATCGGATAGGATCTCAATAAGGTCGCCTGTTCTCGCTGTAGTAGTAGTAGTGCTCGTTCTCTTTTCCGCGCCATTCACCCCCAACTGCCCACCATAGTGTCCACTACCAGCCTGCTGGTTCTCCCACTGTATCTGCGCCTCACGGACGGGTACTTTTTTCGATTTCAGCACCCCGAATGTGCCCTCTGGGTTGTAGTGTGGTGGGGCGTGCTGGCGCCGGTCTTGGTCTACGTAGAAGGGTGGCGCGGCGTAAGTTTCTATCCGTGCGTGTGGTGCAGTATGGCCATCATGTCTGTCGCGCGGAGCAGAGCCGCTCTGGTCGGTATTAACGCTTGTGAACCCCCCCGTCGGTGTCTGGTGCTGCTGGTAACTAGACTGCCGATACGGGTCATGCTGCGGCGTACCGTGCGTTGGCGGCCTCTCAGAATGCAGCGGCAGCGGCGGCCTAGAGCGCGGTATGATGCCATTCTGCCTCTGCGCCGTCGTCGGGCGATTATCAGATTTCAGCACCTGATCTGGGTGCGGAAGTCGCTGCTCGCCGTTGTTGAACCCAGGACGGGGATACTCGACGCTGCGACTGCGCTCCGAGTCATCTCGGAGCGGGTCGTACATTGACGGATTCCTGCCCCTGCTGACCTCGACGACCTCGCCCGTGCGCCTCCTCTTTGAGTCTGGCTCGCTCGGGCTCGGCTCCGCGCGGAACGAAGCGATGCGGTTTATCGCCGCGAACCCGTTCGTGCTGGGCGGCGTGTCGACCATGGAGATGTCGACGCCGCCGCTGGCTGTGCGGATTGCGTTTGCGGTGGCGACTTTGGAGCGGCGCACTTGCACGCCGTATTCGCGGCGGATGATGGATTTGCGGGTAGAGCTGCCGGCTTTGAGGCGCTTGATCTCGGCGTGGCGGTCGGAGGGAGAGAGGGTGGGGGAGACTTTGGCGAGGACGGATTCGAAGCGGCGCTCTTCCTTTTCAAGTTTTGCGTTCATCTCGGCGAACTGTTCGGGGGTAAGCGCGACGGATGCTTTGTTGCCGGATGTCGGTGTGGATTGCTGCGGTTGGTATTGTTGTGGTGATGGGTGCATGGGAAGGGGCTTGGGAGTGGCGTTGAATTCTGAGAAGCGCGCTGCTGGCATTTGCGCAGCTTGGGGAGGAGAATAGGTGCGGACGTTCAGGGCCCCAGGATATGGCTCTGGCTTGCGAACGTCAGGGGTCAGGTTTCTTGGAGGCTCAGCATATTTTGATGCTTGCTCAGCTTGAAGTTGGGCGTTAGGGGACGTCGTCGCCGAGGCTTCATGGCCCTTGCAAACATTGTTCAATCGGTGCTGAGAGGCTGTTAGTAAGTCACATATCATAACTAGGGCCATACATACATAAGTGAGACCACCAGATGTTGTAAACCCCTTTGAGCAGAGACCACACCAGAACTTCAATGGAGCAGTCGGCCTTTGTCTCTCACAGACCTTACGATCCATATGATACTTCAACCCGGCAGATTGGAGGAACGTCGCACCGCAAGCCGGGCACACCTTGCGTTTACTCTTGCGCTTGGTATGTCCCTCAGTCTGGCTAAACACCGTCTGCGACCCCTGATGCGCATCATGCTGCTCCTTCATTCTGAACTCCATCAACCTCTCCTTTGCCCAGCTATCCTTCGGCGCCCCACCCTCCACCTCTAACACTTCAGGTACTTCAACCTGCAATCTCTCCTCTGCTTCCTCCTCCGTGTCGGTCGGCTCATTTGCCTCCGCCCTCTCTACTGGAACAACCATCTCATCCGCCTCAACCAAGTCCATCTCATCATACCCCAACCGCCTTGCCTTGGCCAACACCGCCACCAAATCCTTCGCGCTAATACTCTCCAACCTAATCGCCATGGCCTGGTCAAGGAATTCCTTGTAGTGCTCACTAGCCACCTCCAGGATCTTGTCCTGCTCATCCTCCAAGATCTTGGTCATCACGTGATCCGAAGTTCGTCCCATGAGACTACGAATGAAGAAAGACTCATCGCTGGATGAGCCAAGGAGGCATTTTCGCCAGTTTTGGCGCACGCCAGCGCGGGCTGCAGCGGGTGAGATCGAGGCGAGCACGGCGTTGAAGTTGGAGAGCTCGCGATCATAGAGCTCATTGTGGTGACTCGAGGGACTTGATGGTGCTGGTGAAGGGTGGCCAGATGAGGGTGGCGCATCGTTTGTTTTGGCGTGTAAAGTGGTGGGATTTTTGTCACCTTTGTCGCCTTTGTCGCTGTGGTGAGTTGGCGGCGGCGCTTCAGGATCGAGATCCATGGGCTGTTGCATTTTTGAGGGTGTTACAGGGTGCACATCAGACCCTTGCTGTGATAACCCGCTGATGGTTGTGGTGCGATAGGTGAAGTAAGGGATCTCGCGTCGTGGTGATAACGTACAACGGACCCTTTGAAGAATGAGGAACAACCACCCTTTGACACGAAGAGGAAGAAGGGTTGAGTTTTAGTTAAAAAGAGGGAACAAAGAGTTCACGCGCCAACGGACAGATAGTTATGGTTTGAAAGCAGAAAACAGTGGCAACGGGGGAGGGGGGGTAGTAGTAGTATATTATGGATTATGGACAAGCCCAACCTTTTTAAGAGTTTATGGGTGGATCATCCAGACAGATATGGGTTGGCAGAGTTAGTTGTATTAAAAGAAAAAAAGCCTAGAGGCAAAAACGACGTTTTGCTACAACGCCAACGCTACAGCCAAGACGAAGCCGCGCGCATTAAAAGAGTAAGCTGGGAAGGAAGGGAAAGAAAGAAGAGGGCCAGTTGATTGGCCGTGTCAACTTTATTAATTGTTCTAAATAGCACACTATCGATAGGTAAGCGTCAAATTTAGTATGAGCGACGTAACAAATCTAACAAATCAGACCCCGATTGAGACTTATAATTAGTTTGCTGATAGTACTGAAGTTAGGGTGATATAGTGACTTGGGGGTACTTGGAGTACAAGGGATATAGTAGCGGATAGTACAGAGAGTGTACATGTGCGTATAGATGGATGTACCATATAATACTAAATAGTACTATATTTGTAGTGTAGAGTAGCGTAGAGTAGTGTAGAATAGTGTCGAGGAGGTATAGTGGTAAGAGTATTATGTAGTATGAAGTATGTGGTGTACTATATTGTGTAGTTTTAGTATTACTCTGTACTATACTTACCTGGTTTGACACAGTATCTCCAATATTAAAATCGGGAAAATAGCGAAAATAGCAAAAATAGCGAGAAATAGCGTAAAATCGGTAAAAAGGGAAAAACGAAGAAGAAGAAAAAAATGTGATTAATCAAAAACCCCATCTCTGGCCCTGCGCCCAATTACGCGATATACAGTAGTGGTGCCAACATAATCCTTTCGTTACCAACATACCATAGTACTACCAACAATCCGGGAAAAAAGGGAAAACTGAGACAATTAGAGGAAAGATCGAATCAAGTCGAATCTAGGGGTGATCGTCTACTGGATTAGGCAGTCAATGTCAGACGGCCTATCGTGCCATTATCTATACGGAGTATAGCTCGTATAAATTATATATAATGGTGTCTTACTTACTGGCTGATCTCGGTTTCATTTTCGTCACCCTGAATGAAGAGCCTGCCTGCTTCGCTTCGCAATATTGGAAAAAGGTGTAGATTACTGAGTACTGTGTACGGAAACGACTTACACGACGGTACTATACGGTACTCTACTCTAATATACATACTATACATAGTATACATACTATAACTATACTATACATGGCTCTAGACGCAGACAAATAAGACAAATCCTAATAATCCTCGCATCTCACACACACCACTAACTGCACCACGGTGATAATATTAACATTAATCTTCCTCTAGACCAATCCATCCCCCTTCAAATTACTAATTACCACCCCTCACCCCTGCCCTCAAACCACGACAAACAAAGGCACCTTCCTTTATTCCAGCACCATATCCATAATACCCAGAAACTAATCCACCTAATCCATAATACCCAGAGACTAATCATCCGACCATCCCATCAAATCTCAGCTGGACACACATCTAACATCTCTAGCTGCAAAAAAAACATGACGCTATATCGGATACTGTATTATCAAGCCCCCTTCCCCCAAAAAAACCTACCCTCCCAATCACGTGCGAGCCAATAAAACCGCCGCCATCCCACCCCCTCCCAAACCGCATTTAACAGACACTGCAGTAGTCCCCTCCCCATTGCGGTTACGGGCGGTTATGTGACAGGTGTGAAACAAAACTCCCAACACGCGAGTATAGCGTAGTACAAAGTCTTTGTCTTAGACAATAAAATGCCCGAGAGTCAGGAAACGGAAACAGTCGCATGTGTGTGGCATGCATGCACTGAACGATTTATTAATGGGCTTTTTTTTTCTTTGTTCAGCTTTCTATGATTTGATTACAAAACTAAACACATAAAAAACAACACTTGCAGGTATCTTGCGCTAGACCAACGCCCTTCCACCACTCCCTTCCCTTGTCGGCCCAAAAAAAGATATCCCCATCGTATAGCCTTGTTTCAAATCCATGCTGCATGCATATCGTACAGCGTGTGCCTGTTATACAGCATATTGAACACGTCTGAGAAATGACCAGGTCCCCCATCAGTCCAGCCACAGTAAGTAGCACTGTACTGGCCCGAAAAAAATACACACAGAAAAGAGGTCAATCAATCAAATCACCACCTCACCCCGTGACCCTCCTCACCCACAGCCCACTCGGCTCATAAACCGCCCTCTCATCCGCCTTCTTCAGCGCCCGATGCAGCTTCAAGCCCACATCATGTTCCTCCCTCCTGATCCCCGCCAAATCCCCCCTCAGCACCTCCACCTTCCTCTTCTCCTCCTCCCTCCTCACCATCTCCGCCCTGCGCGCCTCGCTGCTCATCCCGGGGCCCAGACCCGTCATCTCCCCCGGCATCAGCTCCGTCATCCGCCGGATCGACGAATCGATGTTATTCCGCTGCCGCGCGAGGTCGTCGAGCTGCGCCTGCAGCGCGGCGACCTTGTCGATCGCCTTCCCCTCCTCGGGGGACTTGGGGAGCGCTTTGGAGAGCGACGCGCGGTGAGACATGCTGATGAACTTTGGGTCGCCCGAGGGCGGGTGGCGGAGCGCGGCGGTGGTGCGGTCGAATGTGTAGGAGGGTGCGCCGACGGGACGGCGCCGGTTGAGGATGGGTGAGTTGGCGGGGACGGAGCTGGTGTATTGGTAGGGCTCGGTAGGCTGGGGGAGGGGAGGCACGGAGTCGGTGCTGGGGCGGGGAGAGGAGGTGGTGGTTGAGGGGGCGTAGGTGGTGACGCTGAAGCGCGAGACTTCTTGGGGTCGGCCTGCGTGTTGGGGGTTGCTGATCGACACGTCTTTGAAGGCCTCGTTAAAGTTGCGCTCGATGGTGGAGACGGATGGTGGTAGAGTAGGTTGTTCGGGCGTAGCTGATGAAGCCGCGATAGGGCGCCGGGGCTGCACTCGTTGCGATGGGAGGGAGTTTATGGGTGAGGGTTGGTCGTCGTGTGGTGGTGGTTCTGGAACTTCAGAGGTTGTGTTCAGGGCCTGATTGAAGTAGGGCGGGCCACCGTGCGCGGTTGGTGATACAACGGGAGTCTCATTGGAGGGGGAGGTAACTCTCGAACCAACGAGCGAGGGGTTGGAGGGCACACGTTTGCTGCTCTTTCTAGGTATTTGTAAGGGCGGCGCGGATGGGTTATCTTCAGGTGCCGCAACGATCGCCATCCTCCCACTAGACCCCTTCCACTCTGGCTTGCTGCCACCTAGTTTATTCCCATCCTTCAACTTCCGGACACGATCGCTAAACGATGCCTGGACTTTGGGAGGCGTCTGCGCTGCATTATACGCATCTTCTAGGTTCGTAACAACCGGCGTGAACTGTCCCGGCTGTACGGATGGAGGCCGTCCCTGCTCGTTGGGCTCCCCCGAGTAATCATCCCATCGTGTCCCACTTGTCTTTCTAGCAGCCGCCGCCGCTTGCTCCTCTCTCCGCGCAAGATGACCTGCTGTGGTCGCCTGTGCCTGGTTCCGCCGCTTCTCGCGTCGCGCAACTGGGATGCTGCTTTCTTGTCTCGGCGGCCTGGTCGCGTGCGCCGGTGGCGCGGGTGGGACTTCACTCGGACGTGTATTATAAGATTGCGGGACCATTTCACTTCGAGGGATATCTGGTGAACTGGGCGGGGATATCTCTACTTGCTCCTCATAGCTCGAGACTTGTTCTTGGAATGTCGCGGGGGGCGGGTATCGCGGGGAATGTTGGGAGTATACGGATGACGCTGGTCGGTATTTGCCTCCTTGTCGCGCTTGTGGTTGCTCTTGAGACTCACTGCGAGGTTGTTAGCGCTTGTATCTGGAGGTCATGGGAGGAGTTGACTTGCTTTGGCAGAGCTGGTAGGCCGCGCGATTGCCCCGATTGCGAGTAGCCGTAGTTACCATCCTGGGGCGAGAGCATAGAATCTAGAGGGCTTTCTGGGACGCCTCCATTGCCACCCGGCGAGATAGGTTGGTTCTGGTGCTTCGCCGACTTACCCTGTTGCATTCGTTTCCACATTGTGGTTTGCGACAATGTGATAGAGGTCGATGGCATTCGATCAGCCAAGTTGATAGCGGCAGGCTCTAAACAATGGGATAAGTAAGTCAGTTCGGGGTCAGAGGGCAGGTAGTATCCGAGGCGCAGCAGGCGACAAAGAATGCATGGAGTAGATAGGGTAACAGGCAACGACACCTCGTCCAGTTGGAGTTGTGGCCCAGCCGTTGCGCCTGCCACTCTCAGACGAAATGAAGGCCTTCAGACCTTAACCCCTCCTCTCAGCGATCTGTTAGCACCTGTAATCTTCTTTGGAAATGATCCGCACGAAGGCCGAAGGACTAGAAACCCCTTGTCTAGGGGAGGAACGTGGTGTACTTGAAACAGACTGTGCCGTTTTGGCGATGGCTGTTATGGGTTCTCAGGGGTAAGTCACAATGGTTCGTTTCACGATTAGAAGTTCATATACGACAAGCGCTGTGAATAATCTCTCCATGGACAGTGACCAGCACGCTTTGTGATTCTGAGAGGCACTGGAATATTGCTCGGCGCATTATTACAAGTTGCGCCTATAGTACATTGAATGGCTTGATGTGTTATCTTGACCCAGAACCCCACCTTTCGTCGATCTGTCTACTCTGCCACTGGGACCCATCTAGAATGTAACTGCTTTTAGCTTAGAACAGGCCCACAATAGACGAGGCTGCGACAACACTGCAAATGACAGCAGCCTTGCTCTCCGAACATGAACTGAAACGATCTCACATGTGTTCTTAGACATTCACCAGCACAAAATACAACAGTTTAACAGACATTAAGATCATATTATCTATATGCAGAGCATCCCGTATATTTGTTTCTCTTTTACGGTCCCATAATTACTAGCCTGGAATTAGCTCTGAGCGCGCCATGGCTCTCTTCGAACCGGTTCTCATCTATCTACCAACAGGTCTATTGAGGAACGGGTGCTTCAGCGCCTCCGCTGGTGTGCATCTCTTCTCAGGATTCAGCGCGAGGCATTTATCCAATAAGTCGATAAACAGGTTCAACTCCTTCATCTCATCATCCGGTAGCCCCTTGGCTCCCGACGCAAGTCTCGTCCTCAGATCCCTAGTGGGCTTTGCGAGAGCAAGTGTCTTGACTGTGTCTCTCCCACTTAACCTATCCTGTTCCACGCTCAGAAAGTTTGTCTGCTCGTCAAAATGCATGTGTGCAAATTGTGCTTTCTTCAGCATCTTTGTCGTGAACTTGCCGCGACACTCCATGATAGAGCGCAGCATCTGGTTGTTAGATCGACCCACAAAGAGGATTTTTCCGGTATACAGCTCATACAATGTGCAGCCAACAGACCATATATCAATGGCGAAGTCGTATGGCATCCCTAGAATGATCTCAGGAGCTCGGTAGAATCGTGACACAAGGTAAGGTGTGATTTCGTTGTCGGAGGCATCCGACGCAGATCCCAAATCGCAAATCTTGAGCATGCTCCTATTTTCATTGACCAGAATGTTGTCTGGTTTCAGATCAGCGTGAAGGATATTGCACTTTCGCATGAGTGTCAACCCAAGAAACATCTGCTGAGCATACACGCGCACGGCACGGATGTTAATTCCCACATCCCGGCCAAACTTCTTCAATACTTCACGCAAGTTGATACTGAGATGCTCAAAAACCATGCAGAGATGGCCCTTGTGCTCGAAGTGGCGTTCCAGTCGAATCATGTGCTTTTTATCGTCAACATCTGCGCTCATCAACTTCTGAAGGATTTCAATCTCCTTCATTCCCGCCTTTCTCATCGTCTCGTTTGCGCGGATCATCTTGATTGCGACGAGCCTCTTCGTTGTGATATCGGTAGCTCTCACAACACCAGAAAACATACCCTTTCCAAGATTGGCCTGGACATGGTATTTCCCATCGAGGAGCTCACCCAATATCACCTTGTAATATCCTTCGGCGTCGTCCCAATTATCCAGCATCCCGACATTCAAAACCTTTGCTTCCGGTATTGGGACAGCGACGGCTGAGTCTCCAGTTTTACGTGTGGTCCCAGCAGCCGTCTCCGGTTCTTCGGCAAACATATCGTCGTCGTCGTCGTCCGCAAACATGTCAAAGTCGTCCTTTGATTTCTTGGGCTTTTCTTCGACCTCTTGTACGGTTGCTGGAAGTAGAACCTCCTGCTCCGCGGTAGGCTTCGTCTCGTCGTACGCAGACGACGGAACGTCTCCAGTGAGGCGATTATCGTCCCGGAATCTGTCCTCCTTCATATCCATTGTCGGGTCGTAGTCGGCTGCTGAAGGGCCATCCTCTGGGTTAGCTCCTTGCCCGGCATTATTGGTTAGCTCTTGGTCATTCAGAGCTGCGAATGCGCTTGGATCCTGGATTTCCTTGGGTGTTGAAGGAGTAGCAACGTCTGGAGAAGCTACATTGTGGCTGTCAGAATGTAACTTTCGAAAGGGTGTTATTGCCTTACCATTCCTTGTAGGTTGTTGTGTCTCCTCGCCGTCCTGTTCGCTTTGGCTCCGAGTTTCTGGTGTTGCTCGGTCTCCTATCTGTAAAGCCTGCACCATTAAAGGCGTAGCTGATCCCTTATACTTTGCTTTGATCGCTTCCCGGCGTTTCCGTCGCTGTTCGATCAATGCTGCTTCATCAAGAGGCTCTGTGTCAGATGGTGGTTCTTCCGCAGGGGGTTGGGATCTATAGAAGGGTTAGCTACTTATCCGAAGGGCCAAAGGATGCTTCATAAACTAACTTTTCAATATCACGCTCGCTCCTATGGCTATCACCACGCTTCTGTGAGTATCCTTGAACAAATTTAGCCTCTCCATTTGAAAGGTCAGTTGGCATCGGGCCATGCGCCCTTTTGCTCACTGACTGGTCTCTTGAACCTTGGCGTTGATGATCTCTATATCCATTCATCCTTGGCCTGTCAGGCAAATTGCTCCTATTGCCGCCACTGTAGTTGTCTCGCTGCGGTTTCGTATTATTATTGCCTCGAGTTTCGGTTTCGCGAGAGGCACGATATGGAGAACGGCTGCGAGTCCTAGTACGCGAGCGCCTGTCGCGGTTCCGGTCTCCATCATCGTATCTAAGTCCAGTCGGTGCAGCGCCTTCCCTATCCAGATCTTCATAGCCACGGCGTTGAGTCGGACGATTTTCGTATTGACCCTTGAACCGTCTCGAGTCTCTGTGGCTGCGAGAGTAGTGGTGGTCGTCGTCTCGGTTTCGCTTTGAACCCCTCGGTGATAGATGTCTCTCTGCTGAGCGTCGCATGGCGGAAACAACGCTATCTTCGATTGACAGAGACGGAGAAGGCGAGTATCTAGATCGTATTCTGTGTTGACGGTCAACTGAAGTGTCTTTCATCTGCGGCGACGTAGTTGCCTTGTCTAATCCTGCATCTCTTATCTCCCCCTCGTCCGAGCTAGATGAAGCCATCTTGAATTTGCTGGGTCCGATATAACCCACTCCCTTGGATGCCAGAGCGTGTCAGTAAAGGATCAGAAGGTGAATCTCTGTGAGAGAAAGAGCCCAACCGGGTATATATCTTCTCGTACTCCGTTTTCAGCGCATTGTCCAAGTAATTTGGAATTCGCGCCTTCCTCTGAAGCCTTTGTTTGCACGTATTTAATGCGTTGTTCCAAGTGTTGGTCGAGGTCACATCCAAGATTTCGAGTCTGGAAACAACAAGGCTTGCCTGACCGGTGGCGCTAGTGGCGCTAGTGACATTCGGCAATGCGTGTTGGAAAACGCCGTCTCCAGATTGCCCCTCCTCCAGTTTATCTGAAGCAAACCTTATCTGCATCTATGCTCCGGCTTTTCAACGTACAAACTCAACTCATCTACCCAAACTAATACTTATCCAAGTATAATCTTCAATATGGGTGGCGCAGACAGAGCAGGTATGTTATGGTACAAGTAACGTCGGGTGCAGGTCTAACTCTCTACAGGTGGAAAGGCGAAGCCCCTCAAGGCACCAAAGAAGGCGCCAAAGGCCGAGTTGGATGACGAGGACAAGGCTTTCCAAGAGAAGCAGCGCGCTGGTATGTTGCATGTACACTCTTAGACGTTCTTATGCTAAAAATTTGCAGATGCGAAAGCCAAGGCTGAGCTCGCCGCGAAGGCCAAGGGTAGCAAGGGACCCCTCAACACTGGTGCACAGGGAATCAAGAAGAGCGGAAAGAAGTGAAGAACTTAGATGGTGTCCTGGATAAATTAAATGCATGCTACGAGAGACAGTCGATGAGCGCAGCATGGAGCAAGGGCGTTTCTCTTGTCATCAACAATCACAGACAACAGTTTTCTCGCTACGGGGATGCATGTCAGATTTTGAACTTTTACCTGCACTATCGCTTGACGATGTCGTTGAAAAAGCATACGATCTTCCTGTCGTTGTTCCTGATTCTCTGGCCCACTTTATTCCTCCTCGCCGGCAGCAACGAGCTTTCCCACAACTAGATATTTCTCGTTGAACCTCTCCTCCCATCCTCTCAGTGCTTCCTTCTGCTCATCATTGAGATCACTCAACGTATCCAACGGCCCGTCCAAGTCACTCGTCAACATATCCTCGTCGAAACTGCCATGGGCCAGTCCTCGGCTGGCATCCCGTCCAGCGAAGTTCTCGTATGGTCCACCTGGCCCGTAGAACTGGCGACCAGAAGTAACATCAAAGACATGGCCGCGTACCGCGAGATATACCGGTGCGCCGTTTGCCCCGTTGTTTGGAAGTAGAGTGCGTGGGGTGAAGGTTTGGAAGACGACGGCGGGAGGCTGCTTCGGAAGAGCGGTTGGTGTTTTGGGGCGTAATTGATAGTAGACAATAAGGACGAAGAGTGACAGCAGGATCGCATTGATGGGCGTGAAGAGTGTTGCCCTTTGTACGAGTTAGCTATTGCCTGGGGATCTGAGAGGTGCCAACCAACACTTCAGCCTTGGGTAACGACCTGGCGGCCTCTGAATATCAATTAGCAGCGGTCGGCTTTGCGGATGCGTAGGTATTTACCTTGAGCCACTCTATTATCGACGTAATCCATCTTGATGTCAAAGTTCAGATGAGAGTGTGATGGTTCGGAATAAGTGATGTTCAGATCGCGGGGGATTGAAGCCAGAGAAGCATAGTCGTACTGAACTTGCCGGACTTTCCCTTTGGTGGTACAAAGTGTATGGATAACCACCAACCCTCTGGGGCTGATTGCCAATTCATTTTATGTATCAAGCACGTGATGTCGAATATTGTTGCATAACATTTCATCATTGGCAGTCTTTTTATGGGACTTTGTCATTGTACAATATCTGAATATCTTGATTATTATAATCAAGTCGCATCTGTATTTAAGACATTTTTCCCCTAGAACTAAGCACAGTTGCTTGTTTTCTTGAAAATATATGACGAGCGATACCTTGGTGTTTTATGTATTGTAGGGGGGTTGTCATATCGGTGTTTTACCAAGCCACTGCCGAGCATACAGTAGTGCGTGCGTGCGTGGACCGTCGTTCAGATAGCCTCAGTCGCAGGGACCTACAATATTCATACCATACCATTGTCAGACACCAGCATCAAGGTCCCATTGAAGCGTCAATATCTAATGGATTTACATGTGATGGATACCCTTTCCTAGACATATCAACCTAAGCATCTACATCACAACTGGAATATCGCCAGAGGGAGCCGCATGCGCCCCCCCTCGAGGCACCATGCCCGACGAGAAACCCTACAAATACGAGAACCTCCCTATACCTACATATGACGAAGCGACGTCCTCTCGATCTCCCACACCTGCAACCTCGCGGCCGGATGAACCGAGCAATAATGAAGAGCGTCAGGGGCTTCTGGGCGACGAAGCTGGACTCCCTGTACCGACAAGGCGCATAGGTTACCGCCCACCTCCCACAGAGGATGACGAGTCTCGACGAGAGAGCTTGGACTCTCTCGAATTCCTTGGATCTGATGAGGGAAGAGACTCGATGGCGGAGGAGGATGCAGAGATGCGGCGAGAAATGGACGAGATGGAAATAGAGGAACCCCCAGCAGAACAATCACGCTGGGGAAAGCGCATATCCAGTATCTCTCAGTCATTACACTTTCCGTTTAAGATACGGCTGCCAAAGTGGAAGTTCAAGTTACCGGAACTGGACGCATCGATCTTCATACTACTTGCCCGGATGTTTGCGCTCCTTGTCGTAGTGGGGCTGGCCTACCTACTCTTCATGAGCGACTTCTTCTCGAATGCATCACGCCGCATGGGAGGCAGCATGTTCCAGGCAGCGCGTGTGAGGGAGTGGCTACAGGAGCAGATCGATTCGAACAACATCAGAGACAATCTCCAACATCTCACAGCTTACGACCATCTTGCTGGAACAGAGGGCGACTTTGCGTTAAGCAACTGGATTCAGCAGCAGTTCCTCAATGCCGGGCTAGAAAATGTAGTAAGAGACAGATACGATGTATATCTAAACTACCCAAAGGTTGGTGGCCGCGCAGTGGAGATTTTGAACGCGGATGGCTCGGTGAAGTGGAAGGCCAAGCTCGAAGAGGATACCGTGTACCCGGAAGAAAAGAGACAGCAAGCCCTAGCTTTCCATGGTCATTCAAAGTCAGGAGATGTAAAAGGTCCGTTAATATACGCGAATTTTGGGTCACGAGAGGATTTCAAGCGATTGAAGGATAGTGGGATCGACACAAAGGGTGCGATTGCATTAGTGAAATATTACGGGACTCAAGGCGACAGGTCTCTAAAGGTGAAGGCTGCGGAACAGGCGGGTTTCGCGGGATGCATCATCTACAGCGACCCTGCCGAAGATGGATTTGTCAAAGGGAAGGCCTGGCCGGATGGGAGGTATATGCCAGCCGACGGTGTTCAGAGGGGCTCGGTCAGCTTGATGAGTTGGGTAATCGGAGATGTTCTGACACCTGGTTGGGCAAGTGTGAAGGGTGCAGAGCGTTTGCCAGTGGCGGATAACCCGGGCCTCAACAAGATTCCCAGCATTCCCCTTGCTTGGCGAGATGCCCAAATCCTTCTACAATCTTTGAAGGGCCACGGACAAGCTGTGCCTCCAGAGTGGAAGGGCGGCGTTCCAGATGTCGAATGGTGGACTGGAGATTTGAAGTCGCCAATTGTTCACCTCAAGAATGAACAGGATGAGGTTGAGCAACAGCCAATCTGGAACGTCATTGGGCGAATTGAAGGGATTGAGCAGGGTGAGAAGTCAGTTATCATTGGCAATCATCGCGATGCGTGGGCGTTTGGTGCTGCTGATCCGGGATCTGGAACAGCCATCCTTATTGAATTGATTCGAGTCTTTGGCGATCTTAAACGCCATGGGTGGCGGCCTCTGCGAACCATTGAATTTGCCAGCTGGGATGGAGAGGAGTACAACCTCATCGGCTCTACCGAATACGTCGAGAACAACATCGACAAACTACGAGCGGATGGAGTTGCTTATCTGAACGTCGATGTAGCAGTCAGCGGACAGGATTTCCAGGCCTCTGCGTCCCCTGCACTCGAAGAGGTTCTCCTTCTTGTCCTGGAGCGAATAAAGAACCCCGTGCGAAACGACACCACGTTACTTCAGCTCTGGCAGGAATCGAACAGCAAACTAAAGGGCCTCGGCGCTGGGAGCGACTACGTAGCCTTTCAAGACATTGCGGGTATGTCGTCTATTGACTTTGGATTTACCGGCGACCGGTTCCCATACCACTCCGTGCACGACAACTTTGAGTGGATGGATAAGTTTGGCGACCCTGGTTTCCAATACCATCATATGATGTGCCAAATCTGGAGTTTACTTATTCTCGAAATAGCGGATAATCCAATCCTGCCATTGAGCATGCCTTCCTATGCCACTGCTATCGGGAAGTATGTTGAGGATCTCAATCAATGGGCCGGATCCAAGGGAGCGAACCAAGCCGGGAAACCCAAGTGGGACATTGAGCCGCTTCGTGCGGCTGCCCTTAAATTCGAGGGTGATGCAGACCGGTTCAAGGCTTGGGAGACGTATTGGCAGAATTATCTCAACAACAATGGAGGCTATGAGCAAATGGATGTAGGCCTCATTCGACACACCTACAACAACCGCGCTTCAAATTTCGAGACTCTCCTTCTGGACTTGGAGGCTGGTGGTGGAGTAAGTCTTGGCCCTATCTGACATTTCCTGTTTAGACTATAGCTAACATCTGTGACTTAGGTTCCCGGCCGTGAGCAATTTAAACACGTCCTATTTGCTCCTCAAGCCTGGTCAGGGTACGAAGAGTCATTCTTCCCTGCCATCCGCGACGCTATTGAGGCGGGCGATTGGAAAGCTGCCGAAAAGGCTGTTGGCAAAGCAGCCAAGCTTCTTACGATGGCCAGCGAGCAATTGGTCGAGGGAGATTTGTGATAGCTGGCAGGCTTTATATTTTGTATTTTGTTTGTCATTTAGCGGGATCTTGTGACTTTCCCGTTGTCATTGCACCTGTATATTTTCTTTCCTTGGGTAGCAGCAGGCGTTGCATAGGTGGCGTTAGCATATCTTGTTCTCTATAGGGATGGCAAGAAGGTTTTATTGTGTTTATTGTTCGATAGTTCGATAGTTACATAGAGAGAAGCTTGACGCGGCTCGGGTGGATTTGGCTGATCTAGAGCTTACACCCTCGCGAGAATGAATATATTACTTTGGTGTCCCTTGTCTCATTGCTACTGAGGATATGGAGGCAGGATGGGTCATCACACTAAAGATCAGCCCAATTAGAGTCGCCATTTGAATACGAATTGACAGGCCGGCCATATTTCTGTCTCTAATCCTTCTTAAACGAAGAACGAAAAAATAAACATACAGTTTTTGCAAGGGGCGTGTTCCAGACTAACATTTGACAGTTGACTGAGCCAAAGTCGTTAGCTTCCAGATGTGCAACCTGGCGCGGGAGCTAACCCAATCCCCTCGGCTGCAGCTTCCCCAGCCAGCCGTCTCCTGAGCCAATACCAATAATTGGCAAAGACCACATCGCAAAGCTTCACGACAAGATCATCCAACTCTCGACACTCATTCAACAACACATACGTGAACACTGCGCTAAGGACCGTAGCGCTGTTTTACAACCGTGTACAGAATATCCATATCGACTCCGCAATGGCGCCAAAAACACAGAAAGACAAATACTCCATCCTCCTACCTACCTACAATGAGAGGCGCAACCTTCCCATTATTACGTGGCTGCTGAACCGCACCTTCACCGAGCTGTAAGCTTCTCCCTGTGCGGCTTCCCTCTCCTCGCCTCGAGCTAACGTTCTGTAGTGGTCTCGATTGGGAACTCATAATCGTCGACGATGGCAGCCCAGACGGCACCCAGGTCGTTGCCAAACAGCTTGCCAAAGTATACGCGCCACACGTCCACCTACATGCGCGCGCTGGCAAGCTCGGATTAGGCACGGCATACGTTCACGGCATGCAATTCGCAACGGGAAACTTCGTCATCATCATGGACGCCGATTTCTCGCACCACCCGAAATTCATCTCCGAGATGATTGCGAAGCAGAAGTCGATCTCGACAAACGGTGGATACGATATTGTTACCGGCACAAGATACGCAGGGAACGGCGGCGTGTACGGCTGGGACTTGAAGAGGAAGATGGTCTCGCGCGGGGCGAACCTGTTTGCGGATACTGTCCTCAGGCCTGGTGTGAGCGATTTGACGGGCAGTTTCCGTCTGTATAAGAAGAAGGTGCTTGAGAAGGTGATTCTGAGCACTGAGAGCAAGGGATATACTTTCCAGATGGAGATGATGGTCAGGGCGAAGGCGATGGGTTGCACTGTTGCGGAAGTGCCGATCAGCTTTGTGGATCGCGTATACGGAGAGAGCAAACTGGGTTCATCAGAGATAGCCGAGTATGCGCTGGGGGTGTTTGCCTTGTGGTTGAAGGTCTGAAAAGATGTATATGGGAGTTTGGGAAGGGGGTTCACTATATTAATACATGTCATGCCAACTGTAACCGTTACAAGCTGCAATTTTCTGTATGTTCTAGGTGCTCAATTCGCATTAGCAGCGCTGGCGCAAGATCTTGTGTCTCCCTGGGATGCACGGCACGGTAAAATAAGGATTATGAACATATGATTTTTTCTAAATGTGATTACATCTCCGTATCGTACTTTACATATTCCTTCCACCAGTAACCATGATGGTCTGGCCACTAACATACGCGAAAAGAGGACTGGCGACAGCCAGGATGGAGCTGGCTCCCTCAGACGGGCTACCTGGTCTCCTCAATGGGATATCGGCGTATGCGGCCGATCCGTCCGCAGGCGCCTTTCCCATGCCGGGGATACCGAGGGCAACCTTCTCTCCGTCAGGGGTAGTAACAAAGGCACCATTCTCCTTCGCCTGCGTCAAGCGCGTGGCGATGTGACCGAACGCGATGGTGTTGGCGCGGACGCCGAACGATGGTCCCCACTCCTTGGCGATGACCTTGGTGAGGCCGACGACGCCTGCCTTGCCGACAGCGTAGTTGGCCTGTCCGGCGTTTCCGTGCACTCCGGAGGTAGAAGAGATGTTGATGATGTTGCGGGGCTCGCCGTCCTTGACGCGGAAGAAGGGTGCGGCAGCGCGGACGAGCTTGAAGGGGGCAGTGTTGTGGACCGCGAGCATGGTCTCCCATTGCTTATCGGTCATCTGGTGCATGTTAGTGCTTGTCTTTGACCTAGAGCTTGAAGCTGAAGGGCTTACCTTGTGGATAACTCCGTCCCAAGTGAAGCCTGCGTTGTTGACAATGATGTGAATCTTGCCATTTCCAAACTCGGCCGCCTTCTTCACCAAGGTCTTCAAGTAGTTCTCATCTAAGACGTCGCCAGCGACAGAAATAGCGCTGCCACCAGACTCGTTGATCTTCTTTGCGACATCAGCAGCCTTGGCTTTAAGTCGCAGTTAGTATTCATTCTCAAGAGTAGCCAAGGTATAAAGCTTACCAGCATCAATATCGGCGACGACAACCTTAGCACCCTCGTTGGCAAAGAGTCTTGCGGCCTCAGCACCAATTCCTTGACCAGAGCCAGTGA
The DNA here is from genome assembly GCA_001630595.1 of Pseudogymnoascus sp. BL308. NCBI lineage: Eukaryota > Fungi > Ascomycota > Leotiomycetes > Thelebolales > Thelebolaceae > Pseudogymnoascus > Pseudogymnoascus sp. BL308. The sequence continues at coordinate 11,173 of LMYD01000185.1, read as the reverse complement.
TGATAGCAACTTGGCCAGCAAGCATGCCCTTTGGCCAGTTCAAGTGGCCAGCAATCTGTTGCGCGCGGGAAGCCATTGTGTATGAAGGGATTTGGTATGAAGATGAAGAGGTATAATATTTAGATATCGTTCAAAGTTAAACCAGCTTCGACTTAAGAATATAAATGCATTGGGTATCGCGGGTACAAGTGAGTGCACACCCGAGGACTGAGGGTCAGAATGCGGGGCGTACCCCAGATGGGCCATGCCGAGGCTAACCCCGGAGTACAAACCTCGGAATGCGGCTGTCAGTTCACCGAAGGTACAATTATAGCACCCCTTCAATTGCTAGGAAAGCCATACAGCTCAGTACTTTCTATTCATGAGCTTTATGCCGACACTAAAAGATCATTTCTATCTAAACATCTACTATAATATAGCCGCACTCATAACTTTTTACGGTCATAGAATCCAATCCCCATATCAAACTCAACACACTGCCGCGTTTGCTCCGTGATGAAAGTCAAACGCAACGACGAGACCGTAAAAGTGTGTTACTGCCGCCAAAACTACCAATATGTGAAATATTTGATGCGAACTTCCCCAAATATCATATTTCCCAGGTGCCGTTCGTTCCGGCCATCGCGCCTATCAATCGTCAGCAAAGGGGGCTCCACTTCGGATCTTGGGTGTGGCTTACAGCGTAGATACCCGCGCCTAGAATATATAATGCGCCCTGGGTCAGAAGCCAAATAAGACCAATTCGGTCCCGCATGTCTTGTACGCCATAGACTTCCACGCCATGGAGCACGGGAAAGACCGCTGACAGGCCCATGGCAACGAACATGCCAGCTCGGTATGGGCGCCATGCTGGGGTGCGGAATTGGTCGAATATTGAAACTGTCGCGCAACCAAGGCCCAAGGTGCATATCTGTATTTACGGTCAGAGGTATAAACGCAGGTCGCTAGGCTGGGACTCACCATTGTCCAATAAGTCCGCTGCAAATGAGGATGGCAGTAAAAGCCATAGTAAACACTCGGGATGAAGCTGCCGGTGATCAGGAATACGATTCCCACATAGTCCAACTTGTTCCCAAATCTCGCGACGACATGAGAGTGGTTTGATATGGCATGATAGGTCGCCGACATCCCCAGGCAGAACGCTGCCCCTGCGAAAAAGCAGGCAAATGCGAGAATGTCGCCTTGAGTGATGGACTCATATCGAGGCACCACCACTCTGTACAGGGCTATTGCCAAGACCACTGACCCGATGGAGGGTATCAGATGGGAGAATATATTCACAGACTCGTTGTGAAGATAGCCGAGACTCCCGAATGATTTGGCAAAAGACTCTGATGCTGGACGATATCCGGAGATGATATAGTGGTTGTCTTGCTGCCAGCTTGGGAGGTCATCCCACAGCACAACCAAGGCGTCTTTGACCTTCCCCTCCGCTTTGATGACAGTTTCAGCGATGGTATCCGGCGTCGACCTTTTGCGCTGTCGAGTCGTCATGGTGAATTTATTGTAACGGTTTAAAAATACAGACAGTAATTTCCCTCATTTATTACTCAATTATAAAAGGGCTTAACAGTCTAAGAAACCGTTGAGGAGATGGTGAGGCTACCAGAAATGGTGAGGCTACGATTTGGTGGGACCGAGGCTGGCCTGTGACAACTCTATGATGAAACGAATAGCCAATCAACGTCATTGCCAAGGGAAGGCTCGCTCAGCCTTCTCTTGACGACATTCCCGCTCTGTTTACCCCGCCAGCACCTGTTTCAATATCCGGCGACAACAGGCATTTTAACTAATGTCCGGCCGCGGAGATTCTGGAGGTCGTGCGTACTCTGGGGGATGGGGTAGGCTCAAGCCAGTCACCCTTGATCCCCTAGAAGCAGTTGGTTTGCCTTCAAAGGGCGATAACAGGTGAGGCAGATTGTTGGCTTTGCATTTGGGGTCGCATCTGATTCTTCGACCAGGCTGCTCAACTTCAAGACTCAAGAGAACTACTACACAAAGATTGTGGATCGCTATATGAATTTCTGTTCTGATGCAGGCCGCAGCGATGAACTCCTCCGTCGCATGTCGCAGCTGTCAGTTCAATCTGGTGGGGCCACGCAGCCGGCGCCTGCCAAACCTCTCAAGGGGCTTGCATCGTCCATTTACGCCTCACCCGGGACTAAGTCAACCAATGCTCTATCACAGCTTCCTTCCGTACCCAAAAAACCTGTTGAATATGATTCCTCCAAAGACTTGTCCGTATTGACAATGTCAATGCGCAAACTTCGCGAAGGTATCGTGGCCTCTAATCGCGTTGATGAGTTCTCAACGCAGGCTTATATATTTTGCATTCGTCTGTCTATTTTGATCAAGCACATGGAATCCTATCATCCGGCTCTTCTTCATCTTCTTCACAGGATGCACACAGTCCGACCCCTGTCGCGCCTCGATTTACAAGAGTTTGCTGGCTACCTTGTACTCGACCTTGCATGTCGGCAGCAAGACTTGGCTCAGGCGCATGTGGTGCGTATTCGATATGGGGTGAAGGATACAAAAATATTGGCCGTCCTGAATGCGCTGGCTCACGACAATTACTACGTCTTCTGGCAGGTCAAGAGGAGCGTCGATGGCCACAAAGCCAAATTGATGGAATATGCCGAAGAGGCTATTAGGCTACACGCCTTGAAGTGCCTTGGGAGGAGCTATTTCACAGTCCCACTGAAGTTCCTGGAGCAGGTGACAGGATCGACGTGGGATGCCCTGGTCAAAGAAAACAAAGTGGGGTGGGAGCTGAAAGGCGGGGAAGTCATTATTCGGAAACCAAAGACACGGTGATATTGATATGTATGGATTATTGGCATCATATCCCTTGACCCTCATTACACCGGATCTTCCATGTACGTTGAATCGCTCTCGAGCACTTGCTATATTGCTAACTATCGATTGATGCAGCTGTGTGATACAGGCAAATGCACCGCAAATTATATCAAGAAATTACGACGCATCAAGGACGCCCTGGAGGAAGGATTCCATGATGCCATGTTCTTGGCATGGGTCTTGGCGAACCCCAGATAGAGTACTCTGCTCCGACGGAAGATCTCCGATCCTTCCGGCAGGGTGACAGGCAAGTCACAATCAGCTGTTCGCTGAATATGTCACGATATTGCGTGCCACGGTTGGAATGGTCAGGACCATTACTGTAAACTCTTATATTCGGATGGTTTATAGCCACTAAAAGAACGGGCAGGGTCTATAACCACTAAAAGCACGGGTTGGCATAACCACTGGAAGCACGGTGGCTCTACGAGTACACCAAACTAGTATGGAGTACAGTGAGGTAAAATACATATGACATGACAGAATAGACGGCAATGCCTTTCTGTATGAAGTGTTAATCATTCAATTCGTGATGCTCATGCCGCGAGAGTTATGAGGGTTCACCGTTTCAAGGAAAAGCCCCCTACTCCTGATTGGCTATATATGCAGTTAATATGGGAAATAGATTGCTTACTGCATAGAAGGCGGCCCTCCGCTTCTAGAAACAAAATAGATAACATTCGAGGATCAGTATCAGCTGCACGTGGCCTGGCCCGACTGTTTACCCGGCGCTATGGTGAGATCGGCGGCTTCAAACGTCACACTCGGCACGGTGCTCCGTTTGCCGAGGGCTTGTAATATAACCTCAATCAACATGGGGTAGGGTTAATCTCCGATTAGGTCTTTCTCCGCGACGGCTTCAGAGATATGGTGAGTCCCGGTACCTGAGCTAGGTGAGCTACCGTGTTTATCCTTCCCTCTGTGTGATTGCGCCTTCTTGGCCGCTGTTGGTTCTCCTCGTTTTGGGCCGGCTTCACGGCGACAAATCGCCGCTGTATATTATACCATAAACAATCCCATATCAAGGTTTCTCTATAAGAGAGCTAGTTTCCACAATGTAGATCCATTCTCAATCCATCGGCTTCTTTCTATCCTTTGAGATTCATACGTGGGAATACTTCCCATCACTCGCTCAAGATGCTTCCATCCGTTGCTCTCCTCTCTCTGTTGGCCGCGGCTCCGTTCACCGTCGAGGCCCATCCCACTAGGGATGTCAATCCGTTCGTAGGCAAGAACTACTACGCGAACAGCCACTATGCCAATGAGCTCGAGGAGACCAAGGCTGCCTTCCTCAAGAAGAACGACATGCTCAATGCTGCCCGCGTCACCACTGTGCAGCGAACCGGCACTTTCGTCTGGGTGAGCAACATGGCCGGGCTCTCCGGCATCGACACTGCCATCGCCGAGGCGCGCCAGGAGCAACGCCGTACCCGGAAGCAGCAGATCGTGCAGCTTGTCCTGTACGATCTGCCTGACCGTGACTGTTCGGCCGGTGAGTCGGCCGGAGAGTTCTCCTCCGCCGACGGCGGGCTCGAGAAGTACAAGACCGAGTTTGTGGATAAGTTCGCAAAGGCGGTTTCGAGCGCCCCGGATTTGTCGTTCGCGATTGTCCTTGAGCCAGATTCTTTGGGCAATGTCGTCACCAACATGGCCATTGAGTTCTGTGCCACCGCTGCCCCCATCTACGAGGAGGGCATCGCCTACGCCATCTCGAAGTTGCAATTCCCAAACGTCAGCTTGTACATCGATGCCGCCCACGGAGGCTGGCTAGGCTGGGCCGACAACCTCCCCTTGGGCAAGTTTCCCCATTCCACCCTCCCACAACCCCACTAACACCCTCCAGCCGCCGCCGAGTTCTCCAAGGTCCTCAAGCTCGCCCAGACCTTCAAGAAGGGTGCCACCATCCGCGGCTTCGCCACCGACGTCTCCAACTACAACCCCTACATCGCCAACCCCCGCGCCAACTACACCGAGTACTCCCCTTCCTACGACGAGCAGCACTACGCGCTCTCGCTCGCCCCGTACCTGCGCAACGCCTCCGTCCCGCACCACTTCATCATCGACGTCGGACGCTCCGGGCTGCAGAACCAACGCGAGGAATGGGGTGACTGGTGTAACGTCAAGGCCGGCTATGGAGAGAGGCCTACGACTGAGACTGGGACTGAGATTGTCGACTCGTTGGTCTGGGTTAAGCCGGCGGGTGAGTCTGATGGAGCTTGTGGGCCGTTGATTGATGGAGAGGGTGCGCCGGGTGCCGGGCTTTGGTGGGATAAGTATGCGCAGCAGACGGTGCAGCAGGCGAACCCGCCGTTGGCGCCGACGTGGTGGTAGGTGGTTTGTAGAATATCATTTGTATATAGAGAAATTCAGATATTGACTACATTTTTGATTGAAGTACGTGGATGTTGAGGTTGATGAGAAGATTTACTGTCAATTGACAGTCATGGATAATACTATTACAGCAATATGTGAATGATAAAATAGTAAAATGTAAATTTCACGAAGAGCTGTTGCCTAAAATCTAAGCTGAGGTCCCTGGACAGTGTGACAAATGAGCAAATCAGCATTAAAATAATTACACTATTACGGCAATAGATGAGCAAAAGACTAAAATATAATAATACTATTACAGTAGTAGGGGACTATAATGCTCTTTGCACGTAAAGGAGTTGTCTAAATCAAGCCTGAGGTCCCGGGATCATGAGAAAAATGAGTAAATCGATATAGACTTGGCAATGAGTATTACAGTAAAGGCAGTAATGAATGAACAATAATAAGGTAAATCAGACCCCATATACACGTACGTACATATGAGATGATATCTGCAAGCTGACCGGAGTGCCAGGAACGGTGAGAACTAAATCAGTAAATCGATATATAAACTTGACGATGAGGATTACAGTAAAGGTAGTAATGAATGAATAATAACAGGATGAAGTGAACCCCTTTGCACGTACATTACAGGTGATATTTACAAACCCATCTTCAGATAATGAGCAGATTTCTTAAAATACACCAAGGTAATACCACAATAATACTCTCAAACACATGTGATATTTACAGCCCGATCTAAATAGGAATGGGCAGATTAACCAAAATACGGTAGAATATCCATACGACAATCCCCTCTACTGCATAATAGAATACCCCATGATCTCTGGTAGAGTCGGTAGCGCCGTGGACGAAGAGAAGAAACTAGACAGGAACGATTGACTAGACTGTTACGCGGTTGAATTAAAATGCGGTGTGGTTCACCAAAAAATACTTGTGTCGCCCAAGGGTCTAAATAGTAACGGGAGATGGCAACAGCGATTACAACAATTAAAATTCAAGTAAAGGCGCTCAATCACTCAGGGCTACAACTAGTAAGCTAGTTACTAACAAATGGAACTGAAAAGATAGGTTCAATGCCTTTAAACTGCCAGTATTGCCCCCAAGAGACATGAGCCTTTTCACCAAGAACCGTACCACTTATTTTTCCAACCGCGTAACTGTGAATAATACAACCCCTGATCCTTCTCCCCGTCCGCCGAAAAAAAAAGTCAATTACAGTTCGTCAAGCTGGTTCTTCTAAACACATATCTCAATTACAAGCATTTCATATGATATTTTTTTGGTAGTCCACGAGAGCCGAAGAGGAAGATACTTGACGAGATCGATTTGACTGGATTACGATAATTTTAACTCCTGATAACCTTACCAAATCAATTACAACCACCATACTGATTCTGTCAAACAAAACAAAGCTCCTGATCACCACCATTTCACTACAACCATTGAGCTGATTCCTCCGCCATAAACTCCTGATTCTCCCTGTCAAAAAAAGTCAATTACCCCTACATATAGAAATCATGCTTTGCATCACGAGACTCACCACTATCCCGATGACTCTTCTTGTCATCAACTGCTCCTTCTAGCGCGTGTGAGCGCCGTTGGGCGGCCTAAGAAACCTTACTCTCGACCAAGAGCCGCATTAGCCGCCCCAATTTTTAACGCTCCATCATTTCGTCCCATCGTCAACCATTCCTTCTAGCGCCCGCGCGCACGTCGCAAACCTACCGCCTCCTCACCTGATCCACACGCCGCCGTGGGGGCTAGAAAAGTTTACTTCACCAAGAGCCGCGCTAAATATATCATCTCCCCATCATTATCCCCTAGTGCCGTGCACCGTTCCCCAAACTCACCTGGTTCCCACGCCTCACCTGATCCCATCCAGGCCCTAGAAATAACCTTTGGGTCCGGCAACCCAGTAACGTGGATGAGATGGGAAGTAGCCGGACAGAAACGACGGCACCTTGATGACGAGGCTGAGTGCGTGAGGCTGTCGTAACGGGCCCTAGAGCAGGCGAGACGACTGATGCTGTGACGAAGAGGTGGTGTGCGAGGCATTGTGGTCGCGTGTGCACACGGGTCTAGGGTTAGAAGACAGGCACTGGAAGAGGTATTGGAAGACAGGTTTACTATTGTAATCGCATTTATAAACTTCTTCGTTGCTTGAGCCTACATTGCCTTCGTCATCAACCAGAACACAAAAGAAACACACCGCATAACGAGAACTGCTAGATTACCTTGGGGATTTTCCTACGGTGTATCTTGATTCGTTTTATCTTCTCGCCATCTCACCCCCCATTCTCACCGTTTACCTCCCGTTGTCTATCCCCCCTTCTCACCGATTGCATTTTCAGCTTCTCGAGCATAGCATTGTACTGTTCCAACAGGAGATGGGATTAACAGCGAGGCCAAGATCTTGTCTATCATCAAAGTGTCTGTCTATGACAGTTGGGACAAAGGAGATGTGTGATACCACAGATGCGAAATCTGTCAGGCACACCACAGATGCAGAATTTGTCTGACAAAGGCACAGTGATGAGGACGAGAGAGAATCAGTTATGGCAGTTACTGCCAAGGTTTCTCGGCATTTCTTCTTTCTTTCCCCTCTCACTATCTTTTACATTGATGGACAACAGCATAATAATGAGGATATGGCGCTAGTTGTGCTAGACAGTTGTGGTAGACAATACAAATTTATTTTTATGCTACCTCGCCTTGCAAATATATGCCTGACATTTTGTAGTTCTTAATAAATCTTTACTTCTCGAGGGCTAGTGTTTCTACCTTCTCTTGTTCTCTCTGGACTTTACAAACCTCAGCTTAGGTACACATTGTTTTTTCTCCCATTTGTCTTAGCGATCTCACATCCATCACACACCACACTCCAACGAGATCAGAACCTGTGGGTAGTCTCTGCCTCTTCCGATCTACACAAACTCTTTGGTCTTACTCTATACTTACACGAGACTACAGAGCCCGAGATGCACGCATGTTCAGCGCACTAAAGCTGTGAGTATATTCCACCTATGTTGACAGACACGAGTTGTTCGACCTCACTTCATACTGACACAACGCCGCAGAACCAGAGACACGTTGCCTGGCTGTGCGTCGAGCATACCACCACTGTGAGTCCATTCAACTTGTTTTGCCTAGCACCGGTTCACTCCATACTGATCTGAGGTTATACAGAACTTCCGACACATCTCGTTGCGCTACATTGTAAGCCTGTCCCATTTGTTTTAATAGGCACAAGTTGTTCAAGTTTAAGTTATGCTAACATGAGGATACAGAATCAGAAATCACACTACCCAGCACGACAGCGACAGCACCTCTGTGAGTCTACTCCGCCCATTTTGATGCATGCGAGCCACCTACATTCACTTTATGCTGACTTGAAGCCTTACAGGACATCCTCGCTATACCGCTACATCTACCGTCAACCTTCTGAATCCAAGGACGCATAGATTGTGAGTTTGTTTCCTCTATTTAGCGCAAACAAATTCTAAACATTCACCTTATACTAACTTGAAGCTTTACATAGAATCGTTATGGAGGACAACTCTGCTCAGCCACTGGATCCGGTCCGCGAACAGACAGCATTACCGGCTGACCTGGCCCTGGCGATTCGAGAACAAATTGTGGCCCAGAGGGAAGATGCTCAACAACTAGCAGCAGCATGGGCAGCGCTTGCAGCAGCACAGGAAAAGCTTGTAGCAGTACAGGTAGAGCTTGAAGCAGTACAGGTACAGCATGCAGAGTTTACAGTAGAGCTTGCAGCAGCACAGGCAGAGCTTACCTCTACTATACGCGACAAGATGGCCGCCTACCCTAAGTTGACGAAGGCGATGAACCAGAACACCCCATCCCCACAAAACCCGGTATGCTTCGATCTCACCCCTTCCATTAACTAATTGCTAACTATATTATCAGTCAACCTAAAGGATGCTGCCCCGAGTCTAAGCCGGCAGGTTTCCCGTCCCTCTAGCTATCATGCTAACGATGCCGACTAACGTTGTCTACTAGGTCTCAAAGATATTTGTCCTGAGGAAGGCGTTTACTACATGGACACGGAGTTGAGAGGAGGAATCGGTCGAACTGCAAAGGAGGAAGGGCGTTTTAGCGGGAGGAAAGGCTTTTTTGTTCTTTTGTTAGACGTTTTCTTCAGTGGGTGTTTTCTTCGACAGGCATTCGTACGGGGAAGGATTTTTGCTTTTGAGTTTCTTCGGTGGGCATTCTCGTTGGTACGCACTCGTACTAGGGAAAGTTTAGAAATTCTCCTCTCCTCTCCATCACTCTGGTACAATGCAATCGTTGCCAACTTTGAAATCTTTAGGTGAATCTGAAAACTGTCTAACAATCATATATCTTTGTCATCGAGTACTTGCCAAACGCTCACCCATCCGCTAAAATTCGAACGGGGATGAGTTTATACGAGGCAAACGCCCCATATCCCAGAAGGCAGACACTAACAAACCCAACACCCCATCTAAATTAGCCACACTGTGAAAGAAAGCAAGCGCCAGCGAATGTGACAAACCAGACAACAAATCCCACTAAAGCATATCACACGCGGGGCTGAGCGCAACTAATGTCGAGCAAGCGCCTGGGAGCGCCATGCCCTAGAGCCAAGAATCACTTCAACACATGCCTAAGCAGACCAAGCAATGGCAATACCACGCTCCGATAACCAAGCGCCACGGTCTCAGCAGCAGTTCGTGCGCACAAACAGACATTGGCGAGCAGTGTCCTCAGTTGCTCCCAGGATTAGCTCGATCGATTATATTATACAGCAAGCGTCCATTTGCACCGCCAACCCAACCAGCGCAGTATGCCGCTCCGAAGTTGAATGGGGTCGATGGTAGTGGCGATAATCTAGATCAAACACGTGGATGCCCCTTGTACAAGCATCTCCAATGAATAACATCCATACCCGCAACTTCAACACCAGATAGCTAGCTGCAAATCGAGCGACAAAGGCTTAAAGATCTAGACTTCGACGAGCCTTTCTACAGGCAAATAAGGTGCGAGCCCGAAAACTCGCTCGCAAAAGACTTGCGTTCTTGGAGGGCTACTTTGAGAAATTTCCTTTGCCGTCATCTTGGTTTAGCTCTCCACCATCTCGCCACCAGGACAACCAAGAAAAAGAGAGGTGCACGATCACCTCCAAGTCCAGACAAGAAATCCAAGAAGAACGAGACTGTCAAAAAAAAAGAGGCTGCTAGTACTCTAGGCCCAAAAACCGCCATCTTCCCGAGGAAGAGAAGGAGCGAAGGAATCTCGACGGCTTGCGACGAACAGAATGAAACCTGCTTCTCAACAACAGCAAGTGGTACAAAACAAAAAGGGAAATTAGACACAGACGAACTGTATGAAGAATTAGGAGAACCTCGCCCTACGGACAAGAAGAACAAACGTCTCCAATCCCATAGTCAGAGGGACCACGGCGATACATGAACCCATCGTCGGGTATGACGCCCCGAACATCTCACCACCACCCCTTTCTCGCCGTTCCAACTCTCGTCGTCCATAGCCCCTTCTCACCCTTTCAACCCCCNAGGGTCGAGGGATGGGAGAAGATTGTGTTGAGATCGTCAATTGGGTCGTAATCGGCTATATAGCAAGAGAGGTGAGCTGGTGGACAGTTTGGGGGGGGGGGGGGGGGGGGGGGGGGGGGGGGGGGGCTGTCTTGGTATCGCCCTACCTGCACTGCAGCTGGACCGGGCTCATCTGGCGGGGTATGGCGCACTCCTTTCCCCTTCCCTTTCCTTTCCTTTCTTTTCTTCTGGGGGTGCTGTTTGGATTATTCGGTAGACGAGGGGGATGCCGAGTTTGCCGTCGTGCTTTGTTCGGATGCTCACCGGCCTCGGCGGTCATCCTAGCCATCCCCCACGGCGCGCAATCAAGCACCCTCCTCCTCCGTTATACATGGGACCTCGAAACCTTCCTTCCCCTTCTAATCCAACACCCCCCCCCCCCCCCCCCC